>PVJS01041432.1:0-17970 GCA_004027185.1 Glis glis
CCCTATTTTTTAATACTTTATTTTGAAACCGGGTCTCACGAAGTTGCGGAGGGCCTCACTAAGTAGAGAGAGAGAGACAGGGAAAGAGAGAGAGAGAGAGAGAGAGAGAGAGGGAGAGAGAGAGAGAGAGAGAGAGAGAGAGAGAGAGAGAAAGAGTACGCGCGTGCACGCACGTGCACAAGATGAGGCTGGCTGCGAACCCGGATCCTCCAGTCTCCGCCTCCCAAAGTACTGGGATTACAAGCGTGCGCCACCACGCCCGGCCCCCAGTCCTATTTTTTATTCTTTATTTTGAAACAGGGTCTCACTAAGTTGCTGAGGGCCTCACTAAGTAGCTGAGGCTGGCCAGGAACCCAGATCCTCCTGTCTCAGCCTCCCAAATACTGGGATTACAAGCATGCGCCACCACGCCCGGCTTATTTTTTGTTTTTGAAACAGGGTTTTACTAGTTTGTTAAGAGTCTCGCTATGTTGCTGAGGCTATCCTTGAACCTGCGATCCTCCTGTCTCAGACGCCCAAGTACTGGATTTCATGTGTGTGCCACCATGCCTGGCTGAACACAAACAATAATACATGCTGGTAAGGATGTGGGGAAATAGTTACTCTTATACATTGTTGGTGGGGTTGTAATTAGTACAATCACTATGGAGATCAGTATGGAGGTTCCTCAAAAGACTAGCAATGGAGCTACCATATGGCCCCGCTGTACCACCCCTCAAAATCTTTCCAAAAGAATTAAAGTTAGAATACTATAGCAATACCTGTACCATGTTTATAAAAGTACAATTTACAATAGCCAAATTATGGAACCAACCCAGGTGTCCATCAACAGATGAATGGATAAAGGAAATATGGTATATATACACAATGGAATTCTACTCAGCCATAAAAAAAGAACAAAATTATGTCATTGCCAGGAAAATGAATAGAACTGGAGAATACTATGCTAAGTGACATCAGCCAGTCTCAAGAGAGTCAAGGGTTGTATCTTTCACTCACATAAGTAGGCTAGAGAGAAAATAGGAACTTTGGATAAATGTGGAAAGATACCTGTAGAATAGTGGAAGAGTATTGAGGGATGTAGGAAGGGAAGATTGAGGAAAGAAACAGTTTAAATAATGTTTTGGCAATATATAAAGGTATTACTACCAGTTTCGTTAGCATGTGGGGGGGGGGAGGAGTGGTGGGGTGGGATGTGGAGGGAAGCACACCAAGAGCTGTGCACATGTATGTTTGCATCACACTGAACCTAACTATGATGTATAACTGCAATGCATTAATAAAAATATAAACATTTTTAAAAAGAATTTCTTGTGGTACTGGGGATTGAACCCAGGT
Source organism: Glis glis (assembly GCA_004027185.1). Lineage (NCBI taxonomy): Eukaryota > Metazoa > Chordata > Mammalia > Rodentia > Gliridae > Glis > Glis glis. Next base: position 1,339 of record PVJS01041432.1, read on the forward strand.
GCATTCTACCTCCAAGCTACACCCCCAGTCCTATTTTTTATTCTTTATTTTGAAACAGGGTCTCACTAAGTTGCAGAGGGCCTTACTAAGTAGCTGAGGCTGGCCGCGAACCTGCGATACTCCTGTCTCAGCTTCCCAAGTACTGGGATTACAAACATGTGCCACCACGCCAGACTAAAAATAAGAATTTAAGTCCCGCCTCTCACAAGCCTTGTCCATTGGCAGAGTAAAAAAAAAAAAAAGAAATAAAAAGACAATGGTTGCCGGGCGTGGTGGCGCACACTAGTAATCCCAGTAATCGGGAGGCGGAGACCAGAGGATCCGGGTTCGTGGCCAGCCTCAGCTACTTAGTGAGGCCCTCCGCAACTTCATGAGACCCCGTTTCAAAATAAAGTATAAAAAATAGGGCCGGGGGTGTAACTCAGAGGTAAAATGCCCCTGGGTTCAATCCCCAGTACCGCCAAAAAAAAAAAAAAGACAATGATTGTTACATACACTGAGTGATTTTAAAACAAACCAAACCAAAACTATACCATTTGTTATAATACCTGTGGCAAAATAGGTAAAAAATAAATATACAGAATATATGCAATAGGATAAAAATAGCAATGTCAATAAGAGCATGGTAGACTGAGTAATGCCCCCTCACACCAAATTGTCCTCTAATCCTCAAACCCCTTTTTTTTTTTTTGGTGCTGGGGACTGAACCCAGGGGCATTCTACCTCTGAGCTACACCCCCAGCCCTGTTTTATTTTTCAGCTTGAAACAGGAGCTCACTAAGTTGCAGAGACCTCACTAAGTAGCTGAGGCTGGCCACGAACTTGCGATCCTCCTGTGTCTGCCTCCCAAGTACTGGGATTACGAGCATGCGCCACCACACCCAGCTAAAACCTTTGAATATGACACTTTCCTGGCAAGGAATCTTGAACATGTGATAAAGGTAAGGATTTTGAGACAAGGACATTAACCTGCTGAGGGAAACCAGTGTCTTTGCAGGGCTCCTGACAACAGGGAAGAACAAGGACCCAAGACAAAAAAGGATGTGTGACTGTGATGGTAGAAGCAAGAGGTTGGGGGGATTCCAGGAAGGTGTCCTGAGCCAAGGAATACAGGCAGCCTCTGGACACAGGAAGAGGAGGAAGCAGATTCTCCCCTGGTCCTACCCCCAGGCAGCACAATTTGTGACTTTTGACCGGCACAATTATAAGAGAATAAATTATATTATCTTAAGCCACTAAGTTTGTAGTAATTTATTACAACAGCTATAAGAAACTGAAACAAAAGATAAAGAAGAAATCTTAGCTATTTAAGCTGTCGGTAAAAAACAGAATTCCAGATAAAGAGGAGATTCCAGAAAACGCAAGACACTTCGCTTGTATTAGTGGTGTTGTAGTTCATTGGTATTGTCAGTGCACCACGACTTCACTTCATTCTGTCAGACTACCTCTTTCATGATGGGATCAATGTGGTGGTATTTTGGAAACAACTCATATTTGGATACAAGCCCATATTTCCTATGGCCTGGAAGTATGACTATCAAGCATACGAGAAAGAAGTTATATCTATTACCAAACACAATGTCAAGGTAAAAATTAGAAAAAAATACTACATACTATGCTTAATTTTTACCTGCTTTTAAAGATCCTTCTTATATCATTAACTTCTTTTACAATGGGTAAACCTGGAGGATGTGCTAATTTCAGTGTGTAGGAGAAACACAGTAAAGATGGTAAATACTCAGACTTCACTGAATAGTTTAGGAAGTCATAGAAATTAACAATGAAACTGATCATTAAAAAAGATAATGATCAGTTATATCTCTCCTTCTGGCTTCTTCTTCTCCTTCTCCCCTCCTTTTTTGTACTGGGATGAACCTAGGGTGTTCTACTTACAGCCCTTTCCACTTTTTTTTTTTAAACGGGTTCTCACTAAGTTGTTGAGGTCCTCACTAAATGGCTGGGGCTGGCCTCAAACCTGTGACCCTCCAAGTACTGGGATTACAGGCGTGCATGACACGCCTGGATGCAGTCTTCTTGCAGTTTAAACAAGTCTTATTTAATAAGCTATTTTAAAAGAAGACAACTTTTATAACAAAATTACTTCTCCCTTGGTAATCATTTAAAATCATTTTGGCAGATGTGCTGGGGCATACTAATAATCCCAGTACTTGGGAGGCTGAAACAGGAGGAGTACAGGTTCAAGGCCAGCCTCAGCAACTTAGTGAGACCCTGTTTCAAAATTTAAAAAAAATTTTTTTAAAGGGCTGGGAATGTAGCTCAGAGATAGAAAACCCCTGGGTTCAGTCCCTAGTATAAATAAATAAATAAATAAATAAATAAATAAATATTTCTACCCAGAAGAATTTTTAGTCATTTTAAGATATCTGGCCTCCCTTCTCCTCCTATTCATTTCCTCATTCAAATAGAACCTATAATATTGATTTTTTTTTAGTCCAGTGTGATCAAAGCATTTTATCAAAGTCAGCTGGGTCACTGGAGGTAAAACGTATCTCTGGCCCAGTTTTGCCTGTATCTGTTCCTGTGCCATGGTTAGCCATAGGATTTCCACATAGTCTTTTACTTCCTCTCACAGCTGAGTTCAGAATAAACGCTTTGGGCCAGGGCTGCAGCTCAGTGGGAGAGCTCATGGTTATCATTTGTGAGGCCCTGGGTTTAATCCCAGCACCAAAAATAAAACAAAATAAACACTCATGCTTAGTCCTCTCATGGCAGTTAAGTGAAAATAGAGGGTTTCACTCTTTAAAAGTAATTAAAAGCTGGGCATGGTGGTGCATGCCTATAATCCTAGTACTTGGGAGGCTGAAACAGGAGGATTGCAGGTTTGAGGACAGCCTCAGTAACTTAGTGAGACCTTGTTTCAAACTAAAGAATAAAATGAGGCTGGGGGTATAGAACCCAGGGATATTCAGAGGTAGAATGTCTGAGTTCAATCCCAGTACCGCAAAAAAAAGGTAATTAAAAAATTAAATATAATGAAATATTCTTTTATTTTTATATAGAGAAAAAGGCAAGAAGGGTATATCAGTGATATAGCTGTATTATACAAAAGGAAAATGATATTTAGTACTTTTGAAAGAAAGAGACTAAGTTGATAGAAAATGTTCTTTGTTTTATACTAATGAACCTGCTCTTGTGTAAGAACTAGTCTCAGTTTTCTGTTTTCCTTCCCATAATGGACAGGTGAAGTGGATCATATTTTTGTTGCTGTTCATTGAGTGTAACAATTCCATATTCCAGAAGAAGAAGAAAAAGAATAAGGAAGAGGAGGAGAGGGAGGAGGAGGAGGAGGAAGACCTAAGCCAGGTGTGGAGGTGCAGGCCTGCAATCCCAGTACTTAGGAGGCTGAGATGGGAGGATTGCAGGTTTGAGGCCAGCCTTAGCAATTTAGCAAGACCCTGTTTCAAAATAAAAAATAAAAAGGGCTGGGGCTGTAGCTTGGAGGTAAAATGCCCCTGGGTTCAATCCCCAGGACCAAAAAAAAAAAAAAAGGAAAAATTTGGAAAGAATCTTACATTTACTTTGGCCCTGGGTGTTTTAATTTTTAGGTCCTACTCTAGACCATGGAATAAAATTGTCTAAAATTAGTATTTTAAAGTAGTTGTCAAAGTGGCTGGGCGTGGTGGCGCACGCTTGTAATCCCAGTACTTTGGGAGGCGGAGAACGGAGGATCCGGGTTCGTGGCCAGCTTGATATCTCTCTCTCTCTCTCTCTCTCTCTCTCTCTCTCTTTCTTTCTCTCTCTACTTAGTGAGGCCCTCCACAACTTCCTGAGACCCGGTTTCAAAATAAAGTATGAAAAAATAGGGCCGGGGGTGTAGCGCGGAGGTAGAATGCCCCTGGGTTCAATCCCCGGTACCGCAAAAAAAAAAAAAAATAGTTGTTGTCAAAGTGGAATAAGTTTTCAACTCCTCTTTGAAAAGGTCGATTAGCTTATATAATCAGTAAAATACTATAATTTTATATTACTCAGAATTGCTTCTGGACAGTAAGATTAACTCTTACATTTAATCAGCTTAAATTATGGCTTATTTACAATCTTAATATCATGTATGGGGAAGAGGGGGAGTGGGGAGGGAGTTAGGAGGAAAACTCACCAATTGCTGTGTGCATGTATGTCACTATCACTATGAACTACATTTTAATGTGAGACTATATGACTATAATGCACCAATAAAAAAACTATGGCTTATTTGGAAACTGTGAGAACATTTCCTCTCACTAAGGATGTAGGCTCTACAAGTTTGGTACAGACAAAGTTTGACAATATTAAGTTTTGGCTGTTTGGGGTAGCAGGAAGATTTGGTCACTCAACCTTGAAACCAGTTGTTTATGATCTTCGTGGATGATCAGTCACTAAGATCTTCCCCTTTCCGTGACTCATCAGCTTCTTCAGTAAGTTTATCAACAGGAGTCACTTCGTGCATTCGGTGTAGACACCTAATGAGCTTTCAGCTACCCGGAAGTCATTGGTACGTCTGGGAGACACAAATTTAAGGAGCTATATGACTCTTATCCTCACGTTGGCCTGTCATGAAGGAACTCACAAGATAAACAAGGATTTTGGTTAATGTGGTGATTACCTTAACAAAGCTACATGCAGAGAGCTCAGGTAATCCTGAGACAAGAAGCAGGACCAGCTCTCACCAGCCCAGGCCTACCACATACTCATACTTTATAGAAGAGGCTCGTAAATCTTCATACTTCTGGAAGGATGACAATGATAATGTCTAAAGTGATTAATTAAGAAGAAATGAAGCCAGGCATGGTGGCACATGCCTTGGGAGGCTGAGACAGGAGGATCACAGGTTCGAGGCCAGGCTCAGCAACTTAGTGAGATCCTGTTTCAAAATTAAAAAATAAAGTAGGTCTGGGATGTAGCTCAGAGGTAGAATGTACCTGGGTTCAATCCCTAGTACCAAAAAACCAGGAATGATATAGATGTATTATTTATAATTACAGAGCTAACTACCAAAAGTACTAAAAATAGGAAACAAGTGATAGCCCTGGGGAAGGAACTGGCTGTGGGGAGGGATGAGGCAAGGCATGGTTGCTTTTTGTTATAAACCCTTTTATTTTATCTTCCAACCATATGCATGCATTTGACTAAAGAAAAATGAAAAGCCAGGTTAGCTCTTTCTCTTCAGTCCTTCCTTCCCCAGATGGCTTCCACAACTATTCCTCAATTGCTGGAATGGGGAACAGACTAATCTCTAGCCACCTGTATGCAACGAATCTCAGCATGTACCTGTTGCCTGCTTGCTGTGTTAGACATGGGAGACATGGTGGTGGGCTGAAGAGATGCTCCTTGCTCTCCTGGAGCTTTCGCTATTGGGAAGGATGGAGGTAGTCAAGTAGCTGTCTAATTTCAGCTCTTCTCCCTCTCAGCTTGTTTGCTGAATGGTGAGATCAGCACCACCAGCCAACAGTGATCAAAAGTGTGTGGCAGCGAGGGAGGTCTGAGCCCAGGGCTGGAGCAACTCTCACCACAATGGAGGAGAAACCATAAGGACTAGTCAGCAGCACTGAGTTATTCCACAGAAACATTCAGTTACCAGTTTCAGTCTCCGTGGATGGGGTAAAGGACAGTAGAGTGACACATTTGAGAGTAAGTACAAAGCTAGGTGTGGTGGTACATGCCAGTAATCCCAGTACTTGAGAGGCTGAGACAGGAGGATTACAGGTTCAAAGCCAGCCACTTAAGGAGACCCTGTTTCAAAATTTAAGATATAAATAAGTAAGGGTTGAGGGTGTAGCTCAGAGGTAAAATGCCCTTGGGTTCAATCCCCAGTACCAAAAAAAAAAGTAGGTACAAGCTTTGGAGCCAGACGTCCGAGGTCAGAATCCCAGCTCCTCTGCTTACTAACTGGAACTGTGACCCCAGGTATATTACCAAACACTGATGGGGCCACAATCCCTCACCTCTGTAAAGAGATGACAATAATAGTAACTACTTCATGCTTTAAAAATTAAATAACTTACTTACCTGAAGCTTTTAGAAGAGTGCCTGGCAGAATTAATGCCCCACAAATTCAACATTATTATTAAATATCTGCCTACTTAAAAATGATTTAAAAGAATGACATCGATTATGGATATTTTGTATCCATGTGTAAATTGGTTTGAAATTTAAAATTCCCCATTCTTACCACAAAGTATACGCTGATTCATCTTTTGCGCATGTAACTACTTATTTGTGTAGTTACATGCACAGAGAGAGGTCTAGAAAGATGTGCATGTCACAGCTGACCGTGACTCTCTGCATGGAGAATTAGATTGGAGATGGTCAAGTGCTTCAGCTTTTCATAAAATATTTAACTTCTTTTTTGTGAAGAAAATGCATTCATGAATTAAACAAAAATTTTAAGAGGTAAAAATTCTATAAAAAGAAATGGTAGCACTCAGCTGGAGATATAAAAGAAGATACATCAACATTCAGTCAACATTTCCCCACAAATTGATCGAAAACCTAGTTTGCATTACAAAGTGCACTAGGTATTTTAGAGTGTGAAAAGTACATGTAGAGTTATCCTTATCCTTCATTTCTGGCTACTGTGACTTGAATTTGACTGGGTCTTGGGGGATGGGGAGATTGATTGGAGTAGCTAATCATGGGGAGCAGGGTAAGCAAAGGTGGGGGAAGGGAGTAGGAAAGTTTGAGAAATGTTCAGGAAAGAGCAAGGCATTGAGTTTGGATTGATCACAGCATGCTAGAAAGAGGATGGTACCCTGGAGAGGTAGACTGGATTTAGTGTCCCAAGAGCCTCGAGTGCTGAGCTAAGCTAAGCTTTATTTCTTTATGTGAATGGGAATCACAAGAAGATTTTGAGTGGAGACACAACAGAGTCTTAAGAACAATATATGAAATAAATTGTCAATATATGAAATGAATTTATGTGTGCTTCCTTGGGGAGTTTTAAATGGTCCGTGTAAGACAGAATGAAGATGTGACCTAATAGGTAGTAGGGAAAATGGCAAGAGTACAGATGAGAAATAATAAGTAAGAGATAGGGTGCACTGCTAATTAGCTTTAAAATATTCAAAAGATTGGCAAGAAGTATAGAGAAAAAGGGTTTATAGGATACTTCAATGTTTTGGGAGTCAATTGTGTGTGTGTGTGTGTGTGTGGTGCTGGGGATTGAACCCAGGGGCATTCTACCTCCAAGCTACACTCCCAGCCCTATTTTTTATTCTTTATTTTGAAACAGGATCTCACTAAGATGTAAAGGGCCTTATTAAGTAGCTGAGGCTGGCTGTGAACCTGTGATCCTCCTGTCTCAGCCTCCCAAGTACTGGGATTACAAGTGTGCACCACCACGCCTGGTTTGGGGAGTAAATTTTTAGAAAATGATGAAGGCACTTTCTGGAAACAGAGCAATCACCAATAAAGGTTACCTGAGCAACGGCAGTGGGTTTATTTAAGGCATTTTGAAATTTAATTTCTAGGTAGGCATCGGAGCAAAGCAAACATGGAGCAGTGGAAGATCTATCTTTACAGTCATCTGCATTGAGAAGAAGATGGAGAATGTAGGTGTGGATACAAGTGCTTGGTGGAAGAGGAGGGTTGAGAGTCTTGAGGAATGGTTTACTTTGAAGCTGCCAGAAGACTGGACACGCTGATGAGAGACCGAGAAGGACACCCGAAGAAGCAAGAGGAGAGGCAGGCTCACACTGTTAAAGCATCCAAGGGAGGAGAGCACTTCAAAAAAAAAGGTCAACAATATTCAAGGAAGCAAAGAGCTGCTGAGGAAAACAGAGAACAAGGAGTCAATTAATCTGTCACCATAAATATCCTTTTTTTAAAAAAAATTAAGATATTTTTAAGCCAGGAGCAGTGGTGCACTTCTGTAATCCCAGTACTTGGGAGGCTGAGACAGGAAGAGTACAGTTTCCAGACCAGCCTCAGCCACTTAGCAAGACCCTTAGCAATTTAGCAAGACCCTGTTTCAAAATAAAAAATAAAAAGCACTGGAGGTGTAACTCAGAGGTAGAATTCAATTCCTAGTACAAAAAAAATTAAGATATTTTAAACTGCAGTGTCTACTTGTGTAGTTTGATGAGTCTAGTATGGAACCACCATATTGAGAGGGACAGTGTTCCCAGCATGGAACCTCACAGGAGGGCTCAGGAGACCTCAGGCTCTGCACAGGTGGCAGCAGGGCAGGTTTGGTCAGGCAAGAGGAGGAGAGCGGATCTTGAGTTAGAGGCCTGCCTAAAAGAGCTGTATCATCTGAGGCCAGATGAAGTAGAAAATCAAATACTGAAGTCAGGGTCAGCAGGGTCAAGGGGACAGTATTTTGTAAGTCAGAGCAGGTTCGTGGTTGTGCAATCTGTGTGTTATGCAAGCAAAGTTCAGTGACCAACTGGCAGGGTGGTGATATGAAAGTCAGCTTTAATTCTCTAAGCTGGGAGAATCTGCCCTCTGTAGAAAGTTAAGGGTTACAGGTGTCTGGTGTTCCTGCATGAGACCTGAGGTGACAAGATTTCTGTGAGTTTCTGGCAAATATTTGCTCTCTGACTGACTCCTAATAAAAGCAAGATCTTCACTGATTTGAATATTATATTAGCAATTAATTTTCCTCAGCTCCCCAGTTGTAATGGCATTTAACTAAGAATATGTGAAAAGGCTGATAGACATTGATCCCAGCACAATACTTCTCTAATACAATGCTATATTGTTTCCACCTTCTAGTCAAACAATGCTGTCCATTATCAGGTATCACAAGACTGGGAGTGCCTACTAAGTAAGGCCTCTACCTTCTGTCTATGTAGCATCTTGAACTTGATGTGTTCTAAGCAGAACTTTGATCCCTGCTCTTTTGCCTAGTCTTCTGCATTTTAGTAAATGTCACACACTTGCAAATGCCAAAGTCCTAGGTGCCTTCCTTGATTCTTGCCCTGACCTTCAAATCCAGCATTGAATCTGTCAAAATCTGTCAGCTATGTCTTCAAAATGTATCCTAATTTTGTCTGGCACAGATAAGCAGGCAAGCTCTTGAGGCAGATTGCTGAGGCTTGAATCTGGCTCTAACACTTACTAGCTGTGTAATCCTGGCCAACTTACTTTACCTGTCTGCCTCAGTTTCTTCATATGTAGAATGAATATAACAGTGGTACCTACCTCATAGGGTTGTTTGTAGAAATTATGGTAAAACATAGAAAGTACGTGGAATTAAGCCTACCTACTGAGTATTAAGTACTCAGTTGAAGTTAGTTAGGACCACCTCTCTTGCTATGTTTTGGATAAGTGGTACCCAAAGGTTCATGTGTTAAAAGGTTTAGTCCCTAAGGTGGTGCTACTGGGAGGTGGAGGAACCTTTAAGAGGTGGGGCCTGGTGGGAGGTCCTTAGGTCATGGGTGGTGTGCCCTAGGAGGGGATTGTGGCACACAACCCTGCTCTTGCACTGGCTGTACTTGATTTTGCCCTTTCTACTGTTTTTAGGTACACCAAGTCATTCCTGATGCACACCTTTGCATGGGTGGTCCCTCTTTCCAGGAATGCTCTTCAGCAATCTCTTCCTATTAGAACATCCTTCCTTTCATCCAGCTTCACGTAGATACAGGAAGAGTCCACCCAAATTACCCTATTCCCCTTTTGCCCATTTTATTTTTTCTCCATAGTTCTCATCAGTACCTAAATATACACTATAAATTAAATTGTTTACTTATTTATGGTCTGCCTCCTTACTACAGTGACAGCTTTCACAGTCTGTCTGGTTCATTGATATGTCCCTGTGACTAAAGCAGCAACTGAAGGTCATAGGAACTCAATGAATATTTGTTGAGCAAATGAATGAATAGGCTAATGTGCATGTCTTCCCATATTCCCCACCCCTCTACCCTCTGCTCCAAATTAAACCCCACAGAAATTATTTAGCTCAATCCCACAGGGGACGAAACCTGTCTGCAGAGCTGAAGGTTGTCTTGGAACTGAATGCCTCTTACACCCAACCTAAACTCCTTACACACTTTCTTGCCTCCACCTTCTTCCATCCCCACTCTACTGTGCCCCTGTGCTATTGGCAACACATGATATGAGAACTGGTAGCTAAAGGTATTTTTCAAAAGCTATTCTCTCTTATCTTCCACCTTTCTGGAGGCTCTCTGTCTCCCCTGCCTCTGCCCCTTCTGTCTTTCCTGTGGCTGATCCTCAAGGTTCCACTCTTGACTGATACATCCCCCCTCTTCTCCCCTATGTTCTCATCTATTGCCATGACTTCAAATATCATCTACATGCAGATGAATCTGTACGTCAGGTCCACATTTCTCTCCTTATTCCCAACTCACACTTCTAACTGCTTACTGAACACATCCATCCAGATGTCTTGGAACATCATGCACTCAGCATTGTCCAGTAGAACCCATCTCCATCAAAACTACTCTTCTTTCAGTGGTCCCTATCTGATGAATGGCAACAGGTGACCCAAGCTGGAAACCTCCTCACTCTCTGTTCTCTTCAGACACCCTCAAGGATATGTTGAATCTACTTCCCAAATAATTATTACATCTCTTTCTTTCGTTCCCTCTGTTGCTACTTTAGTTATACCCACCATCGTTTGTCACACTACTGTAATAGTCAACTAATTAAATGGATTTAAAAATGTGGGTCTTGATGCACTGGGGAGTGTCAAATCAATTTTGACATAACAAGCTTTTAAAAGAATCTTAAACTTCCATATACAATCTAGAAGCTAATAGGACCCAAACTAATACCAACACAGAAACAATTACTGGCAGCTTTCCCTTTTTTCTAAAGGTCAAAGTACTCAAGATATTTTCAATGAACACAAAGACACATCCACTGAAGAAATCCTGGCCCTGTCCCCATACACTTACCCTGAGTGGGGAAATGTACTACATGAACAGCACTTAGTGGCAGCATTATCGAATGGAGTGGCAGTTCAATTTTAATATTACTTATATATGCATCCTGATTGAGGAAGACATTTCTTTTGTTTCTCTCTAAGGCTACTCTAGGCTATCCAGGCTCCTCATGTCTCCCGCCCCAAAAGGGTTAGCTCTCCCAGGATATTTACCTGGAATACATCTTTTCTCCTTGTGTACATATTGTCTCCAGCAACCCTCTTGGATTTAAAATAGCAGTCAGATACTCTTCTGGTTGGTCAGTATGGTTTTATTCTTCAGTTCCATGATCCTGGTCAGAAGTTAAGTTTTCTGGACACTGTGAAATTTCCCTTGATGTCGACAAGTCCAGTAATCACCCCTCCCTCAGCTCCTTCTCCTTCCTGAAGCAACCTCTGAATTTGAGTGGGAGGCATGAGCCTCTCCACCAATAGCTCTCACCAACTTGCATCTTCCCAGTCCTTATGAGGAACCGGCACAGCATTCCCTCCACAGTTCTGAGGGTGTGGACCATGACCAGGTGAGGCTGAGGCCACAGAGAGAGTAGGGGGCTCTGCAAGTAGGTTAGTAAATGTCCCAAGAACCCCAATACCTCCCAGGCCTCATCCTCCAGACTGCTATAATCAGAACTTTAAAAACATGAACAAGCCAGGCATGATGGTACATACCTGTAATCCCAGTACTTGGGAGGCTGAGACAGGAGAATCATAGGCTCAAGGCCAGCCTCAACCACTTAGCAAGACCCTGAGCAATTTAGTGAGACCCTGTTTCAAAATAAAAAAAAATTTAAAAGGCTGGAGATGTAGCTCAAAGGTAGAATACCCCTGGGTTTAATCCCTAGTACCAAACAAAAACAAAGAGATGAATAAAATGGAATACAATAGAAAATGTCCGACTATAAAACCAGGCGTGGTGGCATACACTTGTAATATCAGTACTTGGGAGGCTGAGACAGGAGGATCACAGGTTCGCAGCCAGCCTCAGCTATTTAGTGAGGCCCTCCGCAACTTAGTGAGACCCTGTTTCCAAATAAAGAATAAAAAATAGGACTGGGGATGTAGCATAGAGGTAGAATGCCCCTGGGTTCAATCCCCAGTACCGCAAAAAAAAAAAAAAAAAAGAAAATGTCTGACTATAGCATGCACAGTCAAGTTCAGCGTTTTTGTATCATTATAATACAAACAGAGTTTCCTGTGGGCCATAGACCTGCTACCCTGCCTTCATTTTTGTCCTCCCTTATATATTTTCTACCCTGAGAATGGATTTTGTAAAAATGGAATGCAATATAGGAAATGCTAAGTACTGTGTTCAAAGTCAGACAAAGCTGGAGTTGAAGCCTGGCTCTGGCATTTAATGGCTACACAATCATGCATGAATAACTTCAACAGTGAGCCTCGTTCTCCCATCTGTAAAGTGGGAATAATCCATACATTCAGGGCTGTGGCCAGTCCCATGCAAGCCACTTTCAATCGTTTCTCTCTAATCACTGCAAGAATCTTAAGGTACTTAATAATTATCCTCATTTTATTAAGGAAAATGAAGTGTAGAGAAATTAAATAATTTGCTCCTGGTCTCACTGTTAGTGTGCTCCTGAGCAAGGACTTCATTTGAAGATTCTCTATGCTCTTTCCATTGAGCACAAATTTCTATTATAAAGTCTATGGTTTTCAGTTCACAACTTCTCACACATGCACATAACTCAATTAATCCAGTATGCATTAAGCATCAAGTCAGCGCACAGCACTGAGCTAGGGGCTGCAGGAGAAAAGTACAATGTGGTCTGTTCTTACTGAATGTACAGTTAACTTAGAAAATACTGATAGACGCACAGCCAGATCAAGCTTCTTGATGATGCTGAGTGTATGAGGCATGTTAGATATTTTAAAACTGTAACCGATATTATTCTATTATAAACTTAAATTATACTTAGTGAAAGAAATCAATTTATATTTTATATGATGTGTAAACATTCTAGCTTAATGGTCTAATTTACAGATGAGAAATCCATGTGGATATGAATCAGTACACATTGTTTATTTTAAAATTTAGCAGAAGATGCCCCTTTTCAGACCCCATGACTATAGGAACAACAGAATCTCTTTTGCATTTTGAAAATAAACTCCACATCTTTGTACTTTACCTGATTATCAGCATCTTTACAAACAAAATTGATCTATTTTCTAGTTAAGAATTAATAGGAGCCTGGCATGGCAGCACACACCTGTCATTCCAATACTTGGGAGGCTGAGATGGGTTCAAGGACAGCCTCAGCAACCCACTGAGACCCTGTTCCAAAACAAAAATAAATAAATAAATAAAAAGAAAAGGGCTGGGGGTGTAACTCAGAGGTAGAATGCCCTTGGGTTCAATACCCAGTAACACACACACACACACACACACACACACACACACACACACACAGGGAACCATAAATAGGTACAATTACAATGTGTCAATTAAAAATAAAAATATATTTAAAAATATGATTTTCCTATGACCCCATAGCAACGATGAAACCAAGTCATATGGCAATCAGTTTAGAAGCATATGTCTTGCAGCAGTGGAGAGAGGAATCTAACGTTATCCCACCATCCTTTCCTACCTGCTGTGTTCCTAAAAGAAATAGGAGTTTCAATTTAAAATAATCTCAGAAAGATACAACTGTATTTCTGATATAATAAATAATTAATTCTGATTAAGGCTATTCCAACAGTTGCAATCACCGTAGTGCCAAAGAAGTAAAAACAGAATCTTTAATAATATTTATATTTTCTGTTTTGATATTCTTGATTTATGCTTGAAGTTTCTTATATTAGTCAATGATTTTGGGTTGAAATAACTTTATGATAGTTTTTATTCCACTTATTGATTGTTTTTACTTTTAATTAATTTTTATTCAGGAAGTTCCTTTTCTGTAAGCATGTAAGAATAGATACATAATGGACTATAAAAAAAACAAAGAACTGTTAGGAAAGAACATTTTTCAAGAAAATCATTCTTTAAAGGGTTCACAGGAAGCTGCCTAGTCACTGGTCAGAACAGCCTCTCCCTTCCACATTTTGTTTACTCTTTCTGCTTTCCCTATTTATTGTTTTAAATTGACTTTCCAGTCCACCGTGTTCTAAGCAAAGCTGGGAAATTCAGCTTATATACACAGTGCAGACTTATCAGTTTTTTAATCAGGAATTATTGTATACAGATGAGGTATACAGTGGGAGGGGACACTGAAGAGCTGAGCATGCGCATTGGAGAAGGACCTGAGGGTCCAGGTGCTCTCCTGCAGCCCATCTCTGCAGTGTGGAGGAGATGGGAAGACCCAGCAATATGCCCAAGGGCCTTTGCAGTGGTTGATGTGAAAGAAAGAGTCAGACAGGATTGCCCTTTGAGGTATTAAAAAAAAAAAACCTGACATGAGCTATATCATTATCTTGGCATAACTGATACTTAAACATTATACTTTGTTATCATTTCTTAACACTAAGCTCTATTGTGTCTTAGCTACAACCTATGAGAAAACTCTATGAGCAAATTCCAGGAAGAATTAAGTTTTCAATTTTCTTTCTTTTAATTTCTTTGTTTGCAAATAAAATTAATATCAAAGCCTCTAGTAGAAGAAAATCAGTGCCACTCATATCCTATTTAGGAAGCCAAATGATATCCATATTTATGTGGACACCAAACGTTCATCTCGCTAATACTGTTTTCTTCATTAGGGTTTCAATGGATCCTAGAACACTTCCCAAGTAGATGAAGATTTGTGTACAGATACACATACTCAGAGGTTCATAATAAATGAGGTTTTCTGATGACTGTCCTGAAGGCTTATGTTTTTTTAAACTGCTCAGAAATGTTATCAGATCCAAGATAAAATACACAGAAAGAAATTTTAAGAACATCATCGTAAGTGTGAAAATGAGACAAAACATTTGACAAGAAAAAGAAAACTTGGGCTATAAACCCATACAAAGCTCGCAGCTGCCACAATATTCCCAGGCAGCACGAGATAACAGGATTCCATTCTCGTGATATATGGGGGTTAGAGCAGATAAAAGAAAACAGTGGCTTATGGTCAGTAGAGGCACAGTGAAAAATGTACACATTATAGCATCTCTATTAGGCAAATAATGGGTCACATTTAATTTATTATGAACTTATATCAGGAATATGGAACAGGCCCTGTGGGAGTATGGAATTAAAAGCTGTCCTCTCTTTAGTGGTTAGTAAAGTGTGCAAAAAATAGTAAGCCAGAAACTAAGAAATAGAAAATAGCTACCTGTTCCTTCTCCAAAATAATGTGAAAAGGTAATTATATAGAATAGAATTAAAAACTAATATATGAAAGTACACGCATTTTAAAAAGAAGAATATATTAACGAATTTTACAAAAATTACAATAAGATTAAAAGTACGAGGGCTGCAGGAAGTCATGACATTGGCTTCTAGGGTGTGCCCACACGAGGTGACAGCATCAGAGGAAATGCTTTGTTTCATCCACTCGAGCAGCATGTCCCGAGTGCCTCTTATATTTATATCATAGTGAAATATGTGAAACAATCTTTCAATAAGGATGATGTGATTTTTGTGACATAATCTAGGGTTCACATTTTTTGTGTGTGTGTGGTACGGGGGATTGAACCTGGGGGCGTTCTACCTCCGCGCTACACCCCCGGCCCTATTTTTTTATACTTTATTTTGAAACCTGGTCTCACGAAGTTGCGGAGGGCCTCACTAAGTAGAGAGAGAGAGAGAGAGAGAGAGAGAGAGAGAGAGAGCTGAGGCTGGCCGCGAACCCAGATCCTCCAGTACTCCCAGCCTCCCAAAGTACTGGGAATACAAGCATGCGCCACCACGCCCGGCTAGGGTTCGCATTTTTATAGGCACAATTGAATAGTGCCAAGGTTTGGATATAATGATATGTTTGTAAGTATCTTTAGTAGTCATCCTTTTTAGAGGTATAAAAAAACTAAAATGGTAAGCTAAAGCAATTGCTGAACTAATCTGAGCTAAAACAATTTATGAAAGAAAAAGAGTATTGCTCAAATGTGCATGAGTTAGTGAGAGAGAGAGAGAGAGAGAGAGAGAGAGAGAGAATGAATGCGTGTGCAGGCACGTGCATGTGTCCAGGGAGGCAGCTTCCAATTTGATTGGTTATTTTAAAGAGATTACCTCTCTTCCTTTAGCTTCTAATCTCTTAACAGTCAATCTTCAGCTTTCAATTTTCTGCATTATTCGGACACATATTTTGGTGAGAGAAGAATCTTTACCAAATTATTACTTGTGTTCCCTTAAATACAGGCTTGCTAGAGAATGTCACAGATCACTTGTTTTGGTTTGTAATTTCCAAGGAAAATTGTTTTGGGTAAGACATTAAAATTTCAGTCTGAGGCACAATGGAATTATACTGAAAAAGTTGAGCATCACTTTCATTGTTGATGTTTATATGTATATTATATCATGGAAATACGTAGAAGGCTCTAGAAGGTTCTAGGTTCTAGAATACATATAATTTGTTATGTGTAACATGTTTGATCACTTATGTAAAATATTATACAATTGACCATCTTACATCTAGTCTTCAAAGTAATTGTGCCAGTGAAAACAGCTAGACACAAAAAAGTACACACTGTGTAGTTACATTTATAAAGGACTTGGTGAGGGGCTCTGTAGAGACAGAAAGTAGACCCATGGTTGCCTGGGGGAGAGAGCAGGGAAGTGAGGGAAGAAGGGGTGCAAAGGGACACAATGCAACTCT
>PVJS01041433.1:0-17970 GCA_004027185.1 Glis glis
GGGGGGTTGAGAATGTTGGGAGGAAAGAGTTCGATTCATTTGTTAAGCATGCTTTTATGTTTGCGTATGCCTGACTTCTCAGGCTCTGGGGCGACACCGGGAAATATGTTTCCTTCACCGACTTCACTTTGTAGTAGAGGTCACGGATAGAAGAAATTCAGTGTGCTAATTCAGCATTAGGAAAAAATAGGGCGGGAGGCGGGGTGAGAATACTTTCTCTAGTAGATGGTTCCTGAGCGGAGTCCTAAAAGATTGTCAGTTTTCCCAGAGAAAATGAGAGGGCATGTTATAGACCTGGGGAACTCCAGAGCAAAGACACGGATGGTAGCACAATTGGAAGTTGGGGCGGGGCGGGGGGGATGAGATGGGAGGAATTGGCAGGAGCCTGGTTACTAAAAAAAGATTTTGAATGTTACTTTATGCTGTTGGTGATAAAATAGGTCATTGAAGGATTTGTTTACTTTTTTGGTGCTGGGTATTGAACCCAGGGGCATGCCACCTAACACCTATCCTCCCAACCCCTTCTTAAAATTTTGAAACAGGGTCTCGCTAAATTGTGTGTGTGCCACCACACCTGGCCACTGAAGGATTTTAACCAGCAAAATGACATCAACTTAGTTGGGTTTAGAAAGATGGCTCTGTTATGTAGCAGATGAGACTGGAAGCAGGGAATCCTAGTAGGATATTGTTTGGAGGATTGACTGGCTAGATCCCAACACAGCTTTCCTGCTGTGAGACAGGTCAAGTTATGTAGTAACCTCTTCTGGTCTCAGTGGCCTCATCTGTAAAACAGGAATGATGATGGCCCAATTTTGAGAATTAAATGAGATGTACTGTGCCTGGCCACATAGTGAGTCCCCAATAAGTCTTAGTTATTACAAGGCAAATGGACCAATGTATGTTGCCCTGAAGGTTCACATCCCTGTGGATAGAAGCTGTTGAAAACGATCATCTAAAGGAGAATCAACCACATAGCCTGGTCTTCAGGGTGTTAGGCAGGCAGTACCTTAGGGGAGTCAAAGTTCAGATCCACACATTGATGGGTTCAGAAACTTGTTCAGGCTTACAAACAGCAAGCACAGAGAAGGCACTTAGGTAAGGTCAGTCAGACTGATGGGAAGCTGATCAGACAGATGCCAGGTGATTTGTTTCTAGTGAGTTATACAACTGCCAAGGGCACTTGGCAGTTTACATAGAGATGTCTGTATGGTCTTTCTCTTTATTTTAGCAAAGTTACATTGGAAACCAGGCTATAAAAGTAGAAATGTGTTAAGGATTAAGTGTAGCATGCTACATAATCACCCTTCCAAACTAATTAGCACCCTGTTCACAAGAAAAGTTTTCCCTCTACCAAAAAATTTTGGAGGGACACTCATAAATTCTTGATTTGGATGTTTCATTCTTCTCACCTCCCCGGTGATCAACTCCTTTCTGGTAATAAGCTCCTTGATTGGATTTTAGTGTCAACCCTACTCTAGCTTTTCCTTTACTCAGTATTTTATTTTATTATTTTATTTTATTTATTTTATATTTTATTTTATTTTATATTTTATTTTTGTGGTACTGAGGATTTGAACCCAGGGGCATTCTACCTCTGAGCTATACCCCAGCCCTGTTTTTTTTTTATTTTTATTTTGAAACAGGGTCTTGCTATGTTGATGAGAGTCTTACTACTTGCTGAGGCTGTTCTTGAACCTGCGATCCTCTAGTCTCAGCCTCTCAAGTACTGGGATTACAGGCGTGGTGGTGTATGCCTGTAATTCCCGTACTTGGAGGCTGAGACAGGAGGATCACAGGTTTAAGATCAGCCTCAGCAACTTAGTGAGACCCTGTTTCAAAACAAAAATAAAAAGGGTTGGGGGTGTAGCTTGGAGGTAAAGTGACTCTTTTACTTCGGCGGTACTGGTTTCAATCCATGGTACCACAAAAAAAGGTGGGGATTTGGATGTCCCATAGCACTTAAATCACACACCTGGCCCTTAAGTCACCGCTCAGTGGCAGATGTCTTAGTCTTTAGTATAGCTGGATTTGATTAGTTTGGGGACAACCCTGCACTCTCCCCTGAACTGTGCTCTACCCTTTGACATAGACAAAGGAATTGTAATGTGAGAAAGAATGATTTTTAAGGGAAGGGAGAATAGCAGATTACTGGACAGAGGAGAGGTCAAGGTTGAAAATGGGGGTGACATGGGAGAATTCCCAGGAAAGGGTCATGGGTGGAAAACAGCTGAGAATCTAATGAGAAAGATAGGCACTTGGAAAATAGAAAGATAAAGCTGTCGTGGTGGAAGATTAGGGAGGGCCAGGAGTGCCCTAGTCCAAAAGAATTGAGTCTCATCCCTGCTGATTTCCCTTGCAGACTGTGGGCAAGAGCAGCAAGATGCTGCAGCACATCGACTACAGGATGAGGTGCATCCTGCAGGACGGGCGGATCTTCATCGGCACCTTCAAGGCTTTCGACAAGCACATGAATTTGATCCTCTGTGACTGCGATGAGTTCAGGAAGATCAAGTGAGGAGAGGGCTGTTGGGGGCGGGAGCTGGAGGAGAGTGGATGGAGGGGTGGCCAAGTGATAGGTGTTGATGGAACTAGTTGGTTCCTCCTGCTTTCCAGGGCAGTGGTAAATGGGAACATTGAACACTAAGACATCTCCTTCCTTAGTTCAGCAAGCCTTGCGCTCTAGTTCTAGCAAAGTACAAGTCGTGAGGAGGGCTGGCTGCTAGGCTTTTTATTTCTCTGACTTTTCATGCCCCTGGGTACTGGGGTAAAGGGCTCTCATGTTCTCCCTGCAGGTGTGTGAGGGGGGAGAGCTTGGTTTTCTGGCCTCATTACCTATTTGTAAAGCTGTAGCCTAAAGGGCTCTCCCAATGCAGCCTGGTCTGAAACTGCTTTAAGAAGCCTCTGACCCTCTTCAGGGTAAGTGCTCTGCTCCCCATGTGGGTTTGGGGCCAGTGATTTTTATTGGTATTTTAGAACAACTGGAGCTGTTTTCTGCTTTGCTACCATTCCATAAGTTACTGGCTAACTCCCTTCAGTCTCACAGATCTTATGCTTCTGGCTCATTAAACTATCTGTCTAGCTTTCTGCCCTATTTTACTTTCAAAACATTTTGAGGCCCCAAAAGGTTTTGTGATTTAGCGGTCATATGTATACTTCTATTATGTGTAATATCCATATTATGTTTTCACTGGCTGTGAATTCCCTTTGATTCTTTTGGGGACTGAGTGCCTGGTACGCGTTAGAGAGGGTCCAGCAGATTACTATGGAACGATTCCAAATGGTTCCCTTTGACTTTATTCTGATAAAAATGTTTATTGGAAAATATTCTTAAAAATAAGGTCAGTGAGAAAATACTAAGTACCTATAAGGGTTTTTACTTATGAAAAGGCAATACATGGTTATTATTAAAAATAAGAAAATATAAGCTTAAAAAGAAAAAAAACCCAAAGTCTCTCCAGAGAAAACCAGTTAATATAAAATATCAAAATGAAATCTTTAAAAAAAATCAGGATATTTTGTTTTTCTTTTGAGGATCTTGACTTTGTCTCCCCACCCCTTTCTCCTGTCCTGTTGAAGCTATTTTTGTTAGTTACATTTTTATTTTACTCATCTTTTTCTGACTGTTACTGTTTGGGGCGTTCTGTTTTTGTGCTTTTGAGAAACAGATGTGAAAATTCTGTTTAGCACATGTGGAGATTCAACATCTATGTATGTGAAATTTCTCTTACCTTTTTCTTTATCACTTTTCCTATTTTCTGATGTGGGTGAGGAACAGAAGTACAGACCAGTGAGGCTGAGTTGGCCCTAGAAGGACACTGTATGGCAGTGGGGTAGGTGGGATTCACTTGGTTGGAGGAATCCTGTAGACTGCCTTCTGACATTGGCAAGGCCTTAGGGTGAAGGGAGGGAACAGGGTTGTAGCAAAGAAGATTTAACTGGGAAGGGCCTTCAGAGTTGGATGTGAAAGAGCATCTGAGGAGGACTGGCCTTTCTTGCCCCTTGTCCTGGCTCTTGATCTGTGCATCTTCTTGACTTGGTAGGTAGATAGCCACCTAAGGGGTTACATACCCATGCTGCAGAGAGTGTCCAGAAGACCCGTCTCAGGAAAGTTCATGTACCATTTATCAGGAGATGTAGTATAAGCAAATCTTGGAGGCCCATAGGCAGGCGAACCGGAACTTTACCCATCTTCTAACTCTTGCCTTTTTGTGTCTTCTAAACCTGTCTTTAGGCCAAAGAACTCTAAACAAGCAGAAAGGGAGGAGAAGCGAGTCCTTGGTCTGGTGCTGCTGCGAGGGGAGAACCTGGTCTCAATGACAGTGGAAGGACCTCCTCCCAAAGATGTGAGTTTGACAAGAAGCCTGTGGAAGGGACACCCTTCCATGAGAGGCTTTGTGTAGCGTCTCTGCATTTCATTGCATTCCGCATAGGCATCCTCTGGGTTTTACCCCTAGTTACAGATGATAAATGAAATCTTCATGAGGCCACCCTGCAAGTAAAGAGTGGGGACAAGGAACTAGAATTGGGCTCTTTTTAATTTAAAGCTTCCCTTTTCCTTAGTTGATACGCTGAATCAGTGGAGGATGTACCTAAGGTCATCTGGGTCAGTTCTTAATGTGGTGACAAAGTCTAGGCGGACCTTAAAAATTCAAACTCCAAATAATAGAATGCATGTGTATTTTGTTTTATATAATTACAGAATAATAGTGGTAATTGAGCACCTGCTGTGTGCCAAGTACTTCATTATTTTGTTTAATCTTTGTAACAGACTTGATTAAACTATCCTCACTTTGTATATGAAATAAACAGGTTTAGTAACTTGCCTAAGGTGTCACAGCTGGGAAGTGGTGAAACTGACATTTGATCTCAACCTTGATTCTTTGAACACCAAGCTACATTTATAGGTGGAGCAGGCTTTAGAGAATCTAACCAAATTTTCCCTTTTTCACTTAAAGACATAGCTAATAAATAGTCTTACCCTGTGTTTATTTTTATCTATGTATATAGTTTTTTGTAGTTAACACATAATATGCATGTAATACTTTGCCTTTTCATTTAATGAACATTATTCCAGTTACTCTCTTTTAAGTCATGTTAATGACTTAAAGATATTTCCTCAAGTGAGTACAGGAGTAACTTATTTCAGTCATTTCCTTTTTTTGGACTCTTAATTTTTTTATTTTTGCTTTAGAAAACAATCCATTTTTTTCTTAAGTAAACCTTAAACATTATCATTATATTGAACAGTACAGGTTATAGCAGACATCCTGGTCTTGCTGAATATTTTTATATAAATGCATCTAAAGTTTCAGATTGCATATGATATTTGCCATAGGATTTTTATGCAAGACATTATGATTTGTAGTTTCTTCTTGTCCTCATCTTGAGGTTTTTTTTTTTGTGGTACTGGGGATTAAACCCAGGGGTATTCTACCTCTGAGCTATACCCCCAGTCCTATTTTTATTCTTTATTTTGAAACAGGTTTTATTCAGCCCTATTTTTATTCTTTACTTGAACACTAAGTTGTGAAGGGCCTCACTAAGTAGCTGAGGCTGGCCGCAAACCTGCGATCCTCCTGTCTCAGCCTCCCAAGTACTGGAATTACAAGTGTGTGCCACCACGCCTGGCTCTTGTTCTTTTTCATCACATATAAAGGTTGAACTTTATTAAATGCCTTCTTCTGTCTCTCTTAAGATCTTTACATGATCTTTTGTCGTTTATCCTACTGATCTATTAATACTGACAAAATTCTTTTTTTTTTTTTGCGGTACTGGGGATTGAACGCAGGGGCATTCTACCTCCGCGCTACACCCCCGGCCCTATTTTTTATACTTTATTTTGAAACCGGGTCTCACGAAGTTGCGGAGGACCTCACTAGGTAGGGAGAGAGAGATAGAGAGACAGGGAGAGAGAGAGCGAGAGAGCTGAGGCTGGCCGTGAACCCGGATCCTCCGGGTTCCCAAAGTACTGGGATTACAAGCGTGTGCCACCATGCCCGGCTGACAAAATTCTTTGATGCTAAAATGTTTGGACTCTTTATATTGCAACTCTTTCCAGTTATAAATGTCTGCAAAAGATGTTACCATATTTTTTGTTTCAAAGCATGTGTATGCATTCATAGTACATGGTACCTACTTCCAATAGAGTTGGCAACTTCACTGCAGCCTATTGTAAACCATCATTACCACAACCAGTTTTACTATAACCTCATCATTTGCGTGAGGAAACCAAGTCCCCCGCAATCCCTTTGTTGCCATGTGAAGTGTCTTTTGAATGGAGCCCTGGGCATTCGCTACATGGTTAATTTTCATAGGAGCGCATGTTGGTGGTTGATTGAAGGCACGTTTCTCTAGATTTAAGTTCTAGCCTGCTTCAGGGGTGACAGGTACATAATCTTCGATGGAAGAGAAATGGTGTTAGCACACGTGGGCAGCTGTTAGCTGTTTTGATGCCTTATAAATCCGAGGGGCTTTCTTGGCAATGATATTACAGAGTGTTACTTCTGATTCTCTTGGTCACTGAGCATGTTTCTTTATTTTTCAGACTGGCATTGCTCGAGTGCCACTTGCTGGAGCTGCTGGGGGCCCAGGAATTGGCAGGGCTGCTGGCAGAGGGATCCCAGCTGGTGTTCCTATGCCCCAGGCTCCCGCAGGACTTGCTGGGCCTGTCCGTGGGGTTGGTGGGCCATCCCAGCAGGTGAGGCATTGGGGGAAGAGTACCAGCTTCTGGCGGTTAAAATGAAGGGTGTGGGGGGTGCCCACATCTTGGGGAACAGTCCAGAATGACCAACCCATGATTGTTAGGCTATCAGTATTTCTGTTAAAGTGAAGAGATGTACGGATTTATTTTAAATGTAAAATATTTCCATGATAATATTGATATACTTTCTTATAAACCAACATCAGTCTTATTTGAAAGGCAGGTGCTTTGCCTAAGTAGGATTGGGCGTCCTTAAACTCAGGCTTGGAAGATAGGAAACAGACATTCAAGTTTGATGGTTTCCTGACAGTTGGGTGTTTTTTTTTGTGTGTGTGTGTGGTACTGGGGATGGAACCCAGGGGCATTCTGCCTCCGAGCTATGCCCCCAGCCCTGTTTTATTTTTTATTTTGAAACATGGTTTCACTAAGTTGTGGAGGGCCTCGTGAGTTGCTGCGGCTGGTCGCGAACCTGTGATCCTCCTGTCTCAGCCTCCCAAGTACTGGGATTACAAGCGTGCACCACCACGCCCGGCTTGACAGTTGGTTTTGGATGGGAAGTATGATGCCATGACTTGTAGCTCCAGGGGATTTGGCTGCTGTTTCTTCAAGTTGGGGAGGAGAGTGGGAAGCTGCATTGCACTGTACTGTTCTACTTAATTCCTTTCCTGTGTCTCTTAGGTGATGACCCCACAAGGAAGAGGCACTGTTGCAGCCGCTGCAGCTGCGGCCACTGCCAGTATTGCAGGGGCCCCGACTCAGTACCCACCAGGCCGTGGGGGTCCTCCCCCACCCATGGGCCGAGGGGCACCCCCTCCAGGTGAGGAGCCTGTAAGGAGACCAGTGCTAATGGATACAAGATGCTCTGGCTGGATTCATGATGAGATAGAACTTTAAAACTGAGGATGAGCTTATAATTATGCGTGATTACTCTGAGGTCCAGCCTGGCTGGCTGAGCTCTTGACTGGCTGTACCATTGAGAACACTAGCTCTTTGGCTCAAGTGCCAGCTGACTAGCAGGCTGAGCGGGTAGAATGGTTCATCTGACTTCCTAGACAGCTTTGTATGTTTCTTGCTACTTTTTCAAGACAGACACTTGAGCTATCTTCTTGGTGGTTTTCTTTCAGGCATGATGGGCCCACCTCCTGGTATGAGACCTCCCATGGGGCCCCCTATGGGGATTCCCCCTGGACGAGGGACCCCGATGGGCATGCCCCCTCCGGGGATGCGGCCGCCTCCCCCCGGGATGCGAGGTAAGTACTTGTAGCAGTGGCTTTGGCGTCCTTCCCTAGAGCCTAGTGTAATGGGAAATGCAGAGAAGATTGTATGTAGACCATATCCTCTGGGCTTTGAGACCCTAAGTTTAGGGAAATCAACTCTTGGCAGATAAATTTGTCCAGAAAGGACAGGGAAGAGAGAAAGAACAAGCATTTCTTAAATTGGCTTTACCTTCCCTGTTAGACCAGTTAGAGTACCCAGGGCACTTGTCAATGTCTAAGGCAGTGTCTTTAGGGCACTGAGAATAAAGATTATGAGATTGTCTTAGTCCCTATGGCTTGACAGTGTCTAGTAATTAAGAAGGGCTCTGAGCTTTGTGATGCTATTTATTATGTATTTCTGTTTAGCTCCAGTTTGAAAAATGCTGAGATAGTCCACATGTGAATATAAAAATAGGCCCAGAGAGATCTAGCCCTGTGTTCTCACCATGCTAGTGTGAGATAAGCCACAGGTAACATGGTGACGGCTGTGTTTCTAGTGTGGATTTTCCGGGCATAGGAGCCCAGTCAGCCCCAGAGAAGTCCCCAGTCAGCACCATGTATACCCTCTGCTTGATAAGTGCAGGGTGTGGGAGGCTGGGGCAGGGGTGGGGATTTGGATTGCAGACCAGGCACTGACTAAACTTCTTACTCTTACTTCAGGCCTTCTTTGATCCTTGGCCACAGAGTTTTGGAAGTAGCTCCACAGAAGCGTGGGCCCGATTCCCCAGGGCCACGTTACCACAGACCTGTTTGTTTGTTATGCTGTTGTTCGCGGAGTCTCACCGGATTATCTGGTTTCCCTTACAGGGCCCCCTCCCCCGGGAATGCGCCCACCAAGGCCCTAGACTCATCTTGGCCCTCCTCAGCTCCCTGCCTGTTTCCTGTAAGGCTGTACATAGTCCTTTTATTTCCTTGTGGCCTATGAGACTGGTTTATAATAAACTCACAAGAGAATATTATAAATGCACCTGATGTATCCATTTATTAAGCACCCTTTGATATGTTTGGTGCTTAATATAGTCAGAAGGGTTGCCTTGAAAAAATTAGCCCTAAACTTAGCTGCTTCCCTATAAAATACTTTATTGTATCTTTGCATCTGATATACAGCCTCATAATAATAGGTTTATAAGATTGAACCATGAGACATTTTTGCTCATCAAAAAGTTGTTTGTTGAAATAAACATTTATATACTGTTGGTAAGGGGAGTGAATTGGTATATATCTACTTGGGAAGGCTCTTGTCTAGATAGCCCCTTGAACAGTAAATGCTAAAAATGAAAACTATTAGGAGAGAAAGAATTGTGGTATAACTTTCTCTCGGCATCATATACATACATATAATTAAATACAAATTTTGAATTGTAGGGTCTCCATGATAATCTTCCACTCAGAGTCTGTTCTGTTGATATTTGTGGTCACTGAGCCTGGGGAGTGCTTTCTCAGAGGCTCTGGGTTCATTCTCCAGCATGGCAAAAAAAAATCTAAATCACAAAGATCACTAATCAGTGCATTAGTACATTAGGCTTCAAGGGTACAGAAAGAAGAGGTGGATTTGAACACACCACAGTATTAGAAGAAAAGAGCCATAGGGTCATCTCAATAATACAGGGAAAGCCTTGGACAAGATTTCAACACCCTTTCATGATGGAAAGAAACACCCAGCAAAGGCTCAAGTGATCCTCTTGCCTCAGCCTCCTGAGTAGCGGGGTCCACAGGTGTGTGCAAATTGTGCCTGGCTCAAAAATCAGTCATTTGGAGAAGGAGTCTGCATCAAGTAGTGTTAGAACAGTAACCACAAGCAAAGAATGAAGTTGGACATCTATCTCATTCCATGTATTACTCATAAACTCAAAATGGATCAATAAACAAGAGCTAATCCTATAGAACTATTAGAAGAAAACAGGCAAATCATTACCTTGAATTTGGTGATAGTTTCTTGGATTCAACATAAAGCACAAACAACAAAAAGGCAAATAGCACTTTATCGCAATTAATTGTGCATCAAAGAATGTGGTAAGTGTTAAAAGATGAGCTCTAGAAGGGGTGAATTTGCAAATCATCTATCTCGGAGGTAGAATGCCCCTGGGTTCAACTCCTAGTATCGCAAAAAACAACAAAAAAGCAAAGCAAAACGTGCCAGTCAGAACCACAATGAAATGCCATTTCATACCCACTAGGATAACTAGTGAGAAAAACAAACATTAAAAATAACTCGGTGATGTGGAGAAACAGGAACTCCCAAAGTGCTGGTGAGAATGCGGAGTGGTCAGTAGCTATGGACAACAGTATGGTAGTTCTGAAGGCTAAACAGTTAAATATAAAGAATGTATTTAGTCTTTGTCCCTGGTTCCTATCAGCATGCCTAAAATGTTTGGGATTTCCTTTGTGATCAGAGTGTCTTCTATTCATAGTGAGCCTCTTTGTAATATCTGAGTTCATGCTAATGGGGTGATGTAGTTTTTAAAAATTTTTGTGTTACTGGGGTTTGAACCCAGAGACTGATGTTTGCTAGGCAAATGCTCTACCACCGAGGTATAGCTCCAGCCTTGTTTAATTAGGTGATTTAGTATGGGACCCCCACAGCTTCAAGATGGAAACACCAGGAAGATCAAGTGATTATAAAGGGTTGGAACTTTAAGTCCCAACCACCAGTCTCTGGGAAAGAGTGGGAGGCTAGAGATGAAGTTCAAAATCGAGATTTGATGAGCTCCTAGGTTGCTGAACATGTGGAGGGTCCTGTGTTGGCTTCCCCTCATTGCCAGAATACCGGGGAAGGCCAACTTAAAGGGAGAAAAGATTGATTTTGGCTCATGGTTTCAGCCCGTGCTCACCTGGCTCCATTGCTTCTGGCTGTGGTGAGGCAGAGCATGTGATGGAGTGAAGCTGCTCCCCGCCAATGTGTGAACCTTTGAGGGATATTCCAGATCCAAGCTGTAACAGGTGCTGTCTGGAGGGGCCAAGAGCTCCCAGTCCCTTCCGTCATACCTTGCCCTACGTACCTCTTCATTTGGCTTTTTGTATCCTTATACTATCCTTTACATTAAACTAGTAAACCTAAGTAAGTGTTTCCTGAGTTCTGTGAGCCATTCTAGCAAATTACAATGGGGGTCGGGGAGGCCTGGGAACTTGCATTTACAGCAGGCCTGACAAGCATAAAAATCAACCTGGGACAGTCATCTAGATGGAGCGCAGCCTTGTGGACAGGGCCCTCAATCTGTGGGTGCTGACACTAACTGAAATGAATTTCAGGGTACCTAGTGGGTGCTGGCTGCAGAATTGCTTGGTGTGTGGGAAACAACAGCCACAAACCCCACATCTGGTCACAGTTCTGTGAGTAGGGTAGGGAACTGAGTGCTCTCCAGAACTGGTGTCACAAGCATTGTAACGGACTAAAGGCTACTTTTGCTAAAAACACTGGCTTTTTGCCTGGGCCTGTAGCGGTCTCCTTTACTACTTCAAATTTTGGGTCAGATTCCTGCTCAACCCTGCACATAGACATATTAATCACTTAATGGGTTTTGAAAAACTGGCAATACAAGATTGATTAGCCTTAAATTTACCTAAGCTCTCTCATCTTCCTCCAAGGCTGAAGGCACCAAGATGTTATTTTCAAAATTCCAGGACCAGGTACTGCCCCTCAAGTAGGAGCAATTACCCCAGGATGGGAGTTGAGGCTGTCTCTCTAAGTGGGAGCAGTCATCTCATGTCGGGAACTGAATTGGCACCTCCAGCAATAATGATTTCCCTGGAGCCAGCAGAACTGTGGCAGAACCACGTCTGAGATAATGTCAACCAGACCACAGTTGGACCAAGACGGCTTGACTGATTTGTTCCTTCCCTGTGTAATCCTGAAGCTCTTGTCAATACCCTGAAGACAGGGTTAGGACGCTGGCTGCCCTGTTTCTTCCCAGCGTGGCCATACTGAATAATAAGCTCCTTTCTTCTTTCACCACCACTTGTCTCTCTGGACTCTTGGGGCAGCAGATGGCCAAATCTGGTCTCTTAGGACCCCCAGAGTCATACCTCTGGCGTTAACATTCCAGTAACACAGAGCAGAGGCTGTTCTCAATAACAAAGAGAAGTGAAAACATGTCTCCATAGAAGCTTGTACAGGAGTGTTTGTAGCAGCATTAAAAACCAAAAGGTGGGAACAAGTGTCCATTAATATGAATGGATAAATTATGGTACTTACTTAGAGTGGACTATTATTTAGTCATAAAAGTAATGAAGTACTGATAGATGCTACCACTTAGATAAACCTTGAAAACATTGTATTACGTGAAAAATGTCAGACACTAGCCAGGTGCATGCCTGTAATCCCAGTACTCGGGAGGCCGAGACAGGAGGATTGCAGGTTTGAGGCCAGCATCTGGTGGTAACTTAGTGAGACCCTATTTCAAAATGAATGAAATAGGGTTGGGGGTGTCGCTCGGGGGTAGAACCCTGCTCGACTTGATCTCCAGTACCATACACATACACTCAAAGTCAGACACTAAAGATCCCCTATTATATAATGGCTTTTATGTGATATATCCAGAATAGACATCCACTAGGGACAAAAAGATTAGAGGTCATCAGGGGGCAGGGGGAAATAGTAATTACTTAATGGGTGTAGGATGATTTTATAGGGTGATGGAAAAGATTTGAAACTAGAGAAAGCTGGCAGCTGCACACATTGTGACTACACTAAATGTTACTGAGTTGTAATGGTTCAATTAAAATGTTTAGTTGTTGCTATGTGAGTTTCAGCCCAATTTAAAAAAGAAAGGCAAGTTTCTTCTCAGAGTTGACCAAGGCTTTTGGCGGTGGGAGGAGAAGGCTGGGCGCAGATGGAGTGGGTGCTGGGTCACTGGAGTAAGGACGAGCGTGGCGAGTTGGGCCGCAGCCTTGGGGACAGTCAGTGGTGGCGGCTCAGTGTGAGAAATTGAAGCTGAGCAGCGCAAATGTCAAGGAGGGCCGAGGCAACCTCTGTCTAGCTCCCCGTTACCTGCCAGCCTGAGCTGAAAGGTAGGTACTCTTTATCACGCCAACAACAAGCATAGTCACGCAAAGGAGTCACACATTGCCTGGTGATGAACACAGTGACAATCCCGGATGCTTGCAGCTGTTTTTGAAAACCAATTGCAACTCTCTTGAAGTATGGTATACGTAGTTCTGGCATACAAGGCTCGCAGAAAAAAATCTTAGGCACGCTGGCATTTGAGAACCACTGACTAAGAGAACAAGAGGAAAGTCTGCCACCAGACACCTGGGGATTCTGACCACGTATCTTTAAGCTAACTCCAGTCCCTTGTGTGGAAAGGTTGGAGTGGAGAATTCGAATGTGCTCTGACATCCAGTGTCCCTGGCAGGCCTCTGTACCTGAGTTCATGTTAGTAGATTGGTCTGTGGCTGTACTAATTAAGTAATAAAAGCTCTACCAGGTTTGCTGTTAGATTTATTTATTAAAATTTTTTTTTTGGCACTGGGGATTGAACCCAGGGGCATTCTACCTCTGAGCTACACCCCCAGGCCTATTTTTGATTCTTTATATTTGAAACAACAGGTTCTCACTAAGTTGTGGAGGGCCTCACTTAGTACCTGAGGCTGGCCGCGAACCTGCGATCCTCCTGTCTCAACCTCCCGAGTACTGGGATTACAAGCATGCGCCACCATGCCCGGCTTTGCTATTAGATTTAAATTCTGCCTAATTGGACCCACGTACATGCTATTCCATAGTTTATGTATTCTGCTTGTTTATTTTTAAAATATTTTATTATATAAACATGCTCAAGTGGCCCTTCTAGCGCAGTAGGCAGTGTGTCAGTCTCATATAAACATGCTTATTAAAGAATGACTATTGAAAGGAAATACTCATAATCCAACACCCCAAGTAGTCAGTGCTAATCTTTTGTCTACTTATTGGGTTTTGCAATCTTACTATATTGTCGGCTTTCTATTTCTTTTAACATCAGAAACATATCCCCAAATATTTGCCAGCATTTTATCTCATCAAGTGAACATACCATTATTAATCAATTTCTCTGTAGTTGGATAATTTAGGTTGGTTTTTGCACTAACAAGTAATGCGATGATCATATTTTTGCATATAGATTATTCTATAGGCAATTGAAAATGGAATTTCTGAGTCAAAGGATATAAACATTTTAATTGACAAGAAAGTTAATTAAGTTTAATTAACTTAAAAGCTTGAGTCAGTTTGCCCTGTTACAAATCAGACACAACTTACACTTTTTACAATGTGCTTCTCAGAATTGGTGATTATCATTAAGAAGAAAATATACTAGTCTGACAGCTGGAAAATAGTATGTCATTTTTATATCATTGTGTTTTTCTTTTGAAGTAAGGAGTTATTTTTATTTTTAAGCTATTTCTTCTTTTGAGTATTATCTTTAAAGAAAGAACTTTTGGTGGGGGAGCCGGGCATGGTGGCGCACGCTTGTAATCCCAGTACTTTGGGAGGCGGAGACCGGATGATCCGGGTTCGCAGTCAGCCTCAGTTCTCTCTCTCTCTCTCTCTCTCTCTCTCTCTCTCTCTCTCCTTAGTGAGGCTCTCCGCAACTTGGTGAGACCCGGTTTCAAAATAAAGTATAAAAAATAGGGCCGGGGGTGTAGCGCAGAGGTAGAATGCCCCTGCCAGGTTCAATCCCTGGTACCGCAAAAAAAAAAAAAAAAAAAAAAAAAACTTATGGTGGGGCATTGTGGCACGCACCTGTTATCCCACTACTTGGGAGGCTAAAACAAAAGGATCACAGGTTTGAGGCCAGCCTCAGCAACTTAAATGAGACTCTCAGAAACTTAGCAAGACCTTGTTTTAAAATAAAAAGGGCTGGGGATGTAGTTTGGAGGTAGAATGCCCCTGGGTTCAATCTCCAGTACCACAAAATAAAATATTAAAAAAAGAACTTGTTGGTAGACATTTCCCATGTTGCTACATAAGTATTCAGAATGATTACTAGTGGGTGGACATGATTTGGTTATTCTTCCCATTTTGGGAATTGATAGTATCTCTATTTTTTCGTGACTACAAATCAGACAGTAATGAATTCGTTTGTGTAGAGATATTTATTTTTTGATACTGGGGATTGAACCTATGGATTTTCTAAGTTTTTAGGAGCAACGTTCATGATTTAAATTCAGGAGCTAGACAGAAGGAAGCAGTCATAGAATCCAGGTGCACGCATCAAAAACCTCTGGAAGGCTGTGTATAAGGAATTGGCCAATTTGCTTGCCTGTGGGAAAGGAACCTGATTTGAAGGGCGCAGGAACGGAAGGGAGAATTTTTACTGAATACCATTTAGAACCTTTTAAATACTGAACATCTAAGCATACTACTTAGTTTAAAATTTTAAGTACATTTGAAAAATCAAAAACAGTGAAATGAGTGAACTTAAAAAGGCTCAAATCCACTAGGAGGCAGCATTGCTCTGTAAAGAGGACATTGAACAGCCAGTAAGGGACTGTCTTATGCTTGGGTGCTGGGACTGGAAGTGAGACCCTCCTTCCCTTCCTCCTTTCCTCCCTCTCTCCCTCTGTGCTGGGGATTGAACCCAGGGACTTTCTTATCTACAATCTACACCCCCAGCCTGATTTTATTTTTATTTGGAAATAGGGGCTCGCTAAATTGCTGCGACCTCACTAAGTTGCTGAGGCTGGCTTCGAACCTGTGATCCTCCTGTCTCAGCCTCCCGGGTACTGCGATTAAAGGTGTGTACCACCATGCCCAATTCTTCCTCACTTTCTATGTTGTCCCAATTTTCTACAAGGATCTATATAGAAATATAGTACACTTTATTTAGGTAAAGGAAGTGCCAGGCCCTCTTTAGTTGTGTGGCTATACCTCTCTAGACATGTATATGTCCTAAAAGTAGAATTATCATGGAAGAGGGGGATTACATTTCAGGTGTTGGTAGGTATGTCAAATAGCCCTCCAATTGTATTATCCTGCACCACTAATCACAGTGTACATAGGAGCCTGTACCTAGTATTTTTGCTAATAGTGTATTGTTACGCCATTAGGTTGTGTTCAATGTAAGTTAAAAATATCCCCTTGTTTAACTTGTATATCGTTAACACAAAGGAGCATACTTATGCTTCCATTTATTTATTTAGGCACTAGGGATAGAACCCAGGGGCATTCTACCTCTGAGCTACATCCCAGCCCTATTTTATTTTTATTTTGAAACAGGGTCTCGCTAGGTTGATGAAAGTCTCACTATTTGCTGAGGCTGTCCTTGAACCTGTGATCCTCCTGTCTCAGCCTCCCAAGTACTGGGATTACAAACATGTGCCACCACGCCCAGCTTGTTTCCATATATTTAAAAGCAACATGTTTTTCAGACTTTTCATTACAGAATGAAAGAACCTCTCCTCACTGAAGACGAGGGCAGTGAGTGCCCACCGAGAAGTGGGCAGTGAGTATTTGTTGTTCTTGAGCCTTTTGACTCTAATTTTGTAAAGAGTTTTTTCTTTCAAATCTTACCTTACACTTTTTTTTAGGAGTGAAAATGATAGTTACAGGGTTTGACTGCTCTTAGGCCTGATGTGTATTATTTGTCTTGTTTCTCCAGACTGGACCATGGACAGTGTTCAGCAGGGAGTCAGGAAGGATGTGCCTTTTCCAGAATGCCTTGTTTTGAGGACCGTGCACAGTGCTGGGTGCCTTTCCTGGGATGTGTCGGGGAATGCTAGTTGACGTGAATGAAAGTCCATCTCTGGGCAGGGATTAGGCAGGTAAAGCTGAACACACGCATATCCTGTGATCCAGCATTTCTGCTCCTACATAGGCGTCTGTGTTCACACAAAGATGTGTGTAAGGATTGTATGGTGACTCTACTCATGTTAGCCCCAAACTACATAGTACCTGATGAGGTAGAATAGAAAAGATAAAATATTAGGCAGAAAGGAGACAAATTGGGAAGGAAAGGAAAATATAGTTTTAAAAATCTAAAACCCCTAGCCTACTCTGCAGGGCTTGTCCCGGACTTGCCCAGAAAGCCAGACCCATATCTTTGGAATCACAATGGGTTAGCTCCATATCTAAAATTCCTGAGGTGATTAGACCCCAGAGAAGAGTCTCACCTTTTGTTAGAGCCTGATTTCCTGGGAAAAAGGTCCCAGAGGATTGTCCTGTACCCCACCTTCCCAGGCTCTGTGTCTCAGGCTTCCTGGGATTTCTATCTCAAGAAATTTACACCTTTTGCAGCCCAAAGCTTCAAAGAGAGGAGGCTGCCATCCCATGGTGCCCTGGCCAGTCCCTCTCGAATGGGCCTATAAGACAAAAGATATATTAAATCTGAGAGGCTTTTGTCTCTGGCTCTCTCTCTGCAGCTGCTCTCTGCCCCTCTGAGCCCCTCTCTGCTGCGGCTCTCACACCCTTGAGATGGCCCACACCTTCCCTGATGTGTATCCCCACCTTTCTTGAATTAAATCTATGCCTTTATTTCTGACTGGCGCATACTGAAATTCTTTTCAACACGGAAGCCAAGAACCCACAAGAAATCATCACGTCTTCCCATGACAGTACCCAACCAGATACTACCCAAATATCCATCAATAGTAAAATGGACAAACTGTGGTGTAGCCACACAATGGGATATTACATATCAGCAACCTAGCGAGACTGTTTCAAAACAAAAACTAAAAAGACTGGGGGTGTAGAGCAGAGGTAGAATGCCCCTGGGTTTAATCCCCAGTACCACAAACAAACAATAATTAAAAAAAAGGCCAGGTGTGGTGGCATACACCATCCCATGGTGCCCTGGCACCAGTGCTTGGGAGCTGTAATTCCAGTACTTGGGAGGCTGAGACAGGAGGGTTGTATGTAGGTTCAAAGCCAGCCTCAACAACTTAGTGAGACCCTGTTTCCAAATGAAAATTAAAATAGGGCTGGGGATGTAGCTCAGAGGTAGAATGCCCTGGGTTCAATCCCTAATAACTAACACATACACACACACACACACACACACACACACACACACACACCCGAATTATATGATAGGTCTGCAATAACAG
>PVJS01041434.1:0-17970 GCA_004027185.1 Glis glis
AGATTTTACCTAACCCCAATTAGAATGGCAATCATTTTTTTTTTTTTTTTGCTGTACTGGGGATTGAACCCAGGCTATACCCCCAATACTAGTTTTTATTCTTTATTTTGAAACAGGGTCTCACTAAGTTGTGGAGGGCCTCACTGAATAGCTGAGGCTGGCCGTGATCCCGGATCCTCCGGTCTCAGCCTCCCAAGTACTGGGATTACGAGTGTGCACCACCATGCCCGGCTAGAATGGCAATCATTAAAAACACAAACAATAACAAATGCTGGCGAGGATGTGGATAAGTAGGAATTCTAATACACTGTTGGTGGGATTGCAAATTAGTGCAACTACTTTGGAAAACAGTGTGGAGGATCCTCAGAAGATTGCAAATGAACTTGCCTACTAACCCAGGAATACCACACTTCTAGGTATCTACCCAAAAGAATGGAAACCAAATTACCAGACTAATGCATGTGTATCAATGTTTATAGCTGCACAATTCACAGTTGCCAAACTATGGAACCAGCCAAGATGTATGTCCATCAACAGATGAATGGATTACAAAACTATGGGTATGTACACAATGGAATTTTATGCAGCCATCAAGAAGAATAAAATGACGTCATTTTCAGGGAAGTGGATGGAATTAGAGAACATTATGCTTAGTAAGATTAGTCAGTCACAAAAAGTAAAAAGTCGGATGCTCTTCCTAATATGCGGAAACTAGGGAGAATAGGGCATAGGAGGGACTCCAGACAAACGGAGAAAACTTCAGATGAGTAAAGAAGGCAACCTGAGGGAGATGGGGAGGGAGGAGAGGGAAACACCCTAATGAACAGGATGTACATACACAAGTACATCAAAGTCAACTACTTTGCTGAGCATGAGGAGGGAAGGGGGAGGGAATAGAGATGGGAACTGGGAAAAGGCTAATTGACTGATGTGTGCACGTATACTTCTACCACCCTGAAACCCATCGAGATGTATTATTACAATGCACCAATAAAAAAAGTAAAAAAAAAAAAAGATAATTTACCATATACAGGTCTGAAAATAAAAGCTACAAGGCCATGATGTGGTAGGGAGGTGACCATCATTACATTCCATAGACAAGACAAAATTATGCAGGGACAGAAATTTTAATCAGAGAGAATGGAGCAGCGACAGAGAAGCAAAGAAGTGCTGAGCAAGCTCATGTGTCTGACCAGAGTTAATGCTTCTTGATGGCTATTTCTAATTCATGAATGACTTAAACTTCTCTCTTTTAGGCCAACCTGAATGAGACTCTCTTCCTTACAAACAAAAGAGCTTAATTAGAATAGGAATATTAAATAGCTATGCAAATATATATCACATAATTATATATACTCCATAATCATATAATAATATTATACAACAAACTATTCCCAAATGTTTTTGCTTTAAGTGGAAGGAACTAAACTTTTTTTTTGGTGAGTTCTCTAGGAACTCTGACTTGACACAATGATTCTGATTTGACCCAATGAGGGTGGATAACTATCACGGGAATTAATTTCCTTAGCTTGAACATCAGTGTAAATTTGAGAGCTGACATGAAGTCTCTTAAAAGTATTGAGTATAATGAATACACCCACATGGGTAGAGAGTAAACTGAGTGGAAACAATAGAGAAAACCAAGAATAAAGTTAGCAGCTAGTTTGGGTGTGCTTCCTCTTCATAGACAACAGAATTCCTTTCTCATCTACCTTCTATCCTTTGCCTTTTCCAAATTATAATTTTTTTGGTTCTGAGGAAGGGGAATCACTGCCACTGACTCCATCAAAGGGAAATCACATGATATTTATTTTACTGATACTTTAAGCCAGTGGGAGATGTAGGACAGTTAGCATCACCATGATGCTAACTTTCAGGTAATGATTCTCAAGATGCACCACATCTCAAAGGACCTATAATATTTCCTATGCATTTCCAGGAGGTAGCATTGCTAACAAATGTGGTGGATAAATGTATGATTTATTTGGACAAGTACAAAAGGGAGCTCCAAGCATATTACAGCAATATAAAGTTAGATGTTCCAATAAGATAGCAATTTATTAATAACTTTTCCCTGGAAAACTAATTTAGAACCAACAGCATATGAAAGAAAATTTGCAAGAGGAAATAAAACATTAAATAAGGAAAATGCTGAACCTTACCACTAATCAATCAAGTTAATAATGAAATAATGTTTTTAATCTAATTAGCAAAGATAATTTTACAACAATAGTATCCTATGCTGCTGAGGATGTGATGAATCAACTTTACCGAATTACCAATGGTTGTATAAAACTAATACAACCTATTGAAAATTAACTCAGCAATTTATATGAAGCCACATACTTTTTATACTCTTTCCCCTCATGACTACACTTCCAAGACTATATTCTAGAATCATAAATACAGAAAAAAGGTTAATATCAAATATTTTATTCCAGCATTATTTCTAATATCAATACATTTATGAGCAAATAAGACAACATTCAACTGATGAGCTATTATACAATCATCAAAAATGATGATTAATTTCTGTAATGACATGAAAAGTATATATACTTAAAAAGTGAAAAAATTAATAAAAATTGCATATAGAGTACAATTACAAATAAGTAAAAATAAATATAAGAAAAAGACTGGAAGGAACAATGAAAAGCTAGTAGTAGGTGTGGGCATTATATGCCCTTTATTCTCTCTTCAAAATTTTCAATACTATAGGTATATAATCTTTGTAATGAAAATAAATAAAACCTCCCAACAGTATAATTATTAGGAGTCATATATAGAGCACTGGCAAAAGACCCCAGAGAAAGTTACTATTTCATGGTAAAATGCTTGCAATTCAAAATGATGACTCATTAAGAAGCTTAAATTATACCTTTCTTAAAGGACCTTTTTAAGAAGGCAGGAAGGTTTGAAATATAGTTTAGAAAGTCTTTTGTGAAAATGCTTAAAGGTTATGGTACTTAAAGGGTCAAGTTATCTAGGAAATTCATGTACTTGGAGCATCCTTCCCACAGATTATGCCACTGAAATGAGAGAAAAATTGATTAAAAATATTTATAGTAATAGAAAAAAAATTCAACTTCTGCAAACCACAAGAATTATACCAGAAAAACTTTCTTGTAATTCAAGAGTCCTAGTCTCAGAAAAAGGATGTTCTGAATATTAGCGAACAGAGCTGTATTTTTTACTTAGATAACAGGAGTTATAGGTTCTATGCTTGGTTTCTTTTTTTTTTTTTTTTGCAGTACTGGGGATTGAACCCAGGGGCATTCTACCTCCGAGATACACCCCCAGCCCTATTTTTTTATTCTTTATTTTGAAATAGGGTCTCACTAAGTTATGGAGGGCCTCACTAAGTAGCTGAGGCTTGCCACGAACCTGGATCCTCCAGTCTCAGCCTCCCAAGTACTGGGATTACAAGTGTGCACCACCATGCCTGACGTTGTAGTTACTTTCTAATACTATATGGTAGTAATTTTTAATAATGTTAAAATAGTAAATTAATGTTAGGATTAAATGTTGTAAAATACTACGCAAAGATATATAAAAACAGTAATAATATGACAAAATTTAAAACAAAAACAAAAGCAAAAGCCAGGAATGGGGGTGCATGCTTGTAATCCCAGTACTTGAGAGGCTGAGACAGGAGGATCGCAGGTTCACAGCCAACCTTAGCTAGTGAGGCCCTCCACAACTTAGTGAAACCCTGTTTCAAAATAAAGAATAAAAAATAGGGTTGGAGGTCTTGCTCGGAGGTAGAATACCTCTGGGTTCAATCCCTGGTACCTCCAAAAAAAAAAAGCAAAATTTTCATTGAATTTCAAACGAAATAATATCACAAACATCTTTCATCAACTGCATAATTTTTCAAAACTTCGATGCATAATTCTGATAATACCATGTAGGGAAAAAATTAATAAATAGCCAAACAACATGTTGAGTGAGAAAAATTAAGAAAGTCAAAAAATACAAAAGTGAAAATCAAATGAAAATAAATTTAAGCTTAGAAACGAGAGCTTATAATTCTTCTACAATGGTTTTTGAGACTTCTATAATAACAAGTTCAACCGATTTTCTCAACAGTTATAAGCATTAATAAAAATTACATATAATGCATTATAAGAAAATCTCTACTGCAGAAATAAATTCTAAGTTCAATGGGCACATCTACAAATAATTTAAATTGTCACTTTGCATATACTGAACTGAAAAAGGTTAATTTAATGTTCTAGTGCCTTTGATCTTGCTAATCAATCATTTGTGTCATGTACTATTTGAATCTTATTTTAAGAAAATATTCCATAAATTGCCAAGGTGTGGCAGCATGTGCCTATAATCCCAGTACTTGGGAGGCTAAGACAGGAGGATCACAGATTTGAGGCCAGTACATGGTAACTTAGTGAGACCCTGTTTCAAAATAAAAAATAAAATGGGGTGGAGATATAGCTCACCACACACACAAAGGGAAAAAAAAAGTTCCATAACTCATTTAAATAATTTAAAATTAAGATCTTTAAAGCTGGGTGTGGTGGCGCACACTTGTAATCCCAGTACCTGGGAGGCTGAGACAGGAAGATGGCAGGTTCGAGGGCAGCCTCAGCAAGTAGTGAGACTTGCATCAACCTAGTGAGACTCTGTTGCAAAATAAAAATAAAATAGGATGCCCCTGGGGCTCAATCTCCAAAATAAAAATAAACAAAATAATAATAATAATAAATAAAATTAAGATCTTTAGAAAATAATACATGAAACTTTGTGTGTGTGTGGGGGGGGGGTACTGGAGATTGAACCCAGGGGCATTCTACCTCTGAGCGCCATCTCCAGCCTGATTTTTTTATTTTTTATTTTGAAACACTCTCACTAGGTTGCAGACAGCCTAACAGGTTGTTGAGGCTGGCCACGAACCTGCGATCCTTCTGTCTCAGTCTCCCACGTACTGGGTTTACAAGTATATGCCACCATGCCCAGCTTTACATGAAACTTTTCATTTAAGACTTAAAAAGTATAGTAGAATCATTAGTGGATTCTTCTTAATGTATATTTCTGCCTAAGGAAGTAAATGTAATAAACAAGAAAGGATGGAAAGAAAATGCATGTTTACACTTGACTTAAAATTAATGATATATTTCTGCATGCCTATTCAGACTTCTAGGTAGATACCATTCATGACTATATACTTGTAAGTGGTAGACAGAGGGAGTCTAATGAACTGCCTCAAAAACACACACTATTTCCACTACACCAAACTGATTCTTAGAAACATGAATTAATTTCTTATCAAATAAATTCCTAGCCAGGCATGGTGGTACATGTCTATGATCCCAGTACTTGGGAAGAAGCTGAGATAGAATAGCAAGTTCAAGGGCAGCCTCAGCAATTTAGGGAGACCCTCAGCAATTTAGCAAGACCCATTTCAAAATAAAAAGGGCTGGGTATAGCTTGGAAGTAGAAAGCCCCTAAGTGTAATCCCCAGTACCAAAACCAAAACCAAACAAAACCCCAAAGCCCTCCTAAATAATTTTCCTGGAGTAGGGTTGGGGACAAAGAGCAAATCTTTGCTTATGAACTGATACCTCAATTTAAAAAGTAATTTCAGGTACAACTAATCTGTATTATTTACAGTTAATAAAATACACAATTTCTAGTCAACTCCCAATTATACTTTTTTTTGAGACAGGGTCTCACTCTTTCACTATGTTGCCCAGGCTGACCCCAAACTCCTAGGTTCAAGTCACCCTGCCTCAGCCTCCCAAAAAGCTGGGTCACAAACACACAAGCATGCTCAACTGTGCCCAGCTTTGATGATACATTCTTACAACAGTACTGTGCATTTTCAAGATGGAAGGAACTCTAGATAGGAAATCAAAAGAAACCATTTATTGGGTGTTTATATACGCAGAATTTTATAGTTGGAAATTACAAATGTAATTTTTGAAAACTCTATAAGAGGGATGAACTAGGAAATTCCTAAGATTTCTTACATTTTTCAGAATCAGAAAACGATATTTTACCTGAAATCACAATTTTACTCTGGCTGCTGAGCAGTTTAACCTCTACTATTTTGAATATGCATATTGTTTTATAAACTGCCTGCTGTGTACCTGATAGCAAGTACCAATAACAAAACAAAAGCCTCTAGTCCTAAGGAGGTAAAGTTAAAACAAAGCTAGAATACGTATTAGAGTCTTACTCTTCTCTATCAAATTCCTAGGTTAAATACTTAAAGTACCACACCACTCTTGATTCAGAGATTATTTTCTAAACTAAAATAAGACTCTGGAAAAATCTCCCACCTTTACAGTGCCACCACTGTTTCATCCTTTACTTATTTGAGTGAGGGGGTGGACAAACAGAAGGATGGTATTTGGGAAGGCCATGCATGCAGACACTTGAATTCACAGTTAGAGCCTTTCTGGAGTTAATCACCTAGTGTAATTCATGAGGACAAACTGCCTCCCACCAAGGGTCTTTAAGTCTTCTGTGCTCATTAGAAGAATTGGAATAAGAGCCGGGCGTGGTGGCGCACGCCTGTAATCCCAGTACGTGGGAGGTGGAGACCGGAGGATCTGGGTTCGCAGCCAACCTCAGCAACTTAGTGAGGCCCTCCCGCAACTTCTTGAGACCCGGTTTCAGTAAAGGATAAAAAATAGGGCCGGGGGTGTAGCTCAGAGGTAGAATGCCCCTCGGTTCAATCCCAGGTATGGCAAAAAAAAAAGGAAAGGACATTAGGGCTCTGGGACTCTCAGTTCTTTGCACTAAGAGTAGCTAGCTGGGCAATCTTATATAAATCACACTCATTTGGTTTATTTCCTCACCTATAAAGCAACTAAAGACTATGTTCCTTTCAGCTTCTGGAAGGAAAACATTCAGTTGATTTAATGAATATTGTCCTACTCCTCATACAAAAGTCAACTTTTTTCTTTTCCTTTATACTTGCTACTTGTTTTCAATTCAATTATTTGAGTGTAGTGCTAGGACTATTAAGTTACCCGAGTCAAAGCTACCTGTCACTTGATTCTTTTGGCAGATACGTGGACTCCTGTGGAAGGGCGTGGTATTATGTCTACCTGAGATCACTTCTTACAGAAGTTACACCCAATAGTAAGAATAATCTTTGGTTGAAAATGTTATAGGAAATTTTTCATTATAACTTGGAGTTTTTATGCAGCAGAGTCCTTATTATGTCCTCAAAACTGTGTGATAGAAACTGTATAAAACATTATTGAACCATAGGCAATGATCCTTATATCAAAAGGATAATTTTTATATTTCTAGACCTGAAGTACAATAGTTCATAATGGTAGAGCAGTTTAATAGGTCACTTTGATAAGCATTAGGACAGAAAGAAGAGCAAGAAAAGTAAAGCTATTTTAACTTTATATCTAAAATTTTTCAGACTGGCATAACTGATATGTTTTCAGAGTTATTGTTACTTATCTGTCCACTTCAAATAAATTTCATGTTTTTCCATGCTTTATGTGGGAGGCACTATTGTGTAGTGCTTAAAAATGCAAATCCTAAAGACCCTTTGGCTTTGAGTTTGGCTCTGTCACTTATTAGACAGGGAAAGAATAATTAACCTGAGATCTATAAAATGAGATAATTAATAGTACCTATATCTCATGGGTTT
Source organism: Glis glis (assembly GCA_004027185.1). Lineage (NCBI taxonomy): Eukaryota > Metazoa > Chordata > Mammalia > Rodentia > Gliridae > Glis > Glis glis. The sequence goes on from PVJS01041434.1 coordinate 7,637, forward strand.
TTTTATGAGGATAAAATGGCAAAGTTGTAGCTTTAAAAAAAAAGAAAATACCTCTATGTGTCTAAAATAACATGATAACTAAATGTAATATAAAATCCTGGACTGGATCATGTACTGGCAGAAAAAAATGGTATAAAGGATATTTCTAGAACAACTGGCAAAATTGTAATATGGGCTATAAAAGGTTGATTTTCTGACTGTGTAAACTGTATGTAGTTTTACAAGTGACTATCTTGGATTTTAGGATATAAACATTAGAATGTTAAGGAGCAAAGGCATAGGCAGTCTAATTTGAAATGATCCCAAAACTTTAAAATCACGGGGCAGGGGTGGGGGGCAAAGGGGCAAGTCTATTTTGGTATGATCCAAAAATGTAATAGCAAAATGTTAAAAACTGGTGAAACCAGGTAAAATGTAATGGGAGGTCTCTGAATTATTCTCACAGCTTTTCTCTAAATTTTAAACTATTTTACAACAATATCTTTTAAAAACCAACTTTGACTGTTCACCCCCACTGCTACTCAATTTCTCTACTTCCCTCCATTCATAGGAACATGTTCAAAATTGCATATAATTGCTGTCTCCCCTTCTTTACTCCACTGATTTCTTCCTGTCCTCATCTTAATTTCTTCACAGTTTTGGACACAGGTGACCACTTTTTCACCTCTTAGCCTATGGCCCTACATCTCCCTAATTTTCCTTTTATCTCACTGGTTGGTCTTTGTTATAGTCTCATTTGCTGGCTCCCCTATCACTAATTACCCTAAGTCCCCTTCTTTTCTCTAGCTACATAATCTCATCCAGTCTGTGCCATTAAATAGCACACTGAATTCCACACTCAAATATCCAATGTCTTACAAGACATGTCCACTTGTTCATTAAATGGGCATCTCATACTTTACTGGCTGAAACAGAACTCTTTTGTTTTTTATTTTGCGGTATCGGGGATTGAACGCAGGGGCGTTCTACCTCCGCGCTACACCCCCGGCCCTATTTTTTATACTTTATTTTGAGAACGGGTCTCACGAAGTTGAAGTTGCGGAGGGCCTAAGTAGAGAGAGAGAGACAGGGAGGGAGGGAGGGAGAGGGAGAGGGGGGGAGAGAGAGAGAGAGAGAGAGCGCACACACACGCGCCTGCGCGAGCTGAGGCTGGCCTCGAACCTGGATCCTCCTGTCTCCGCCTCCCAAAGTACTGGGATTACAAGCGTGTGCCACCACGCCCGGCTGAAACAGAACTCTTGATACCCTTTCTCCATCCCACCCAAATCTGTTTCTCCCCCATTGCTTATTATCACTAAACACCACTAGTTTTCACCCAGTTTTTCAGGCAAAAACAAAAACAAAAATCCCCAGTCATCCTTGATCTCCCTTATGCTCCACATCCAAACCATCAGCCAGTGCTGTCAACATACACCTTCAGAATATACCCTGAACCTGACCACTCACCCTCTCCACTGGGGAGGTCCCAATGATGAGTTCTATAGGAACATGATCTCCTACAATAGATTTCCTGGCCTCCTCTTTTGTTCCCTTACAGCCTGTCCTATGAAACAAAGCAGCAAAAAAAAAAAAAAAATGACCTAGTTAAACTTACAATTAATCATGTCTTCCCCCCATAAAAACCTCCCAATGGTTTCCCATCACATTTAAAATAAAACCTTATATCCTTATCATAGCCTACAAAGCTGTATCTAATCTGGGCCAATGCCTATTTCTTTGAACTCATCTCCTAGTAGTCTGTTCTCTTTGCTTGCCATTCTCCAAACACACCAGTTTTCTTGCAGTTCCCTGATTATGCTAAGCCTGTTCTCACTTAAGGCCTTTACTTTTCTATGTTCTTTCCCAAATATTCATATGGCTCACTCTTTCCCCTCATTATTGCTGATCAACTACAACATTTAGAAAGGCAATATCCTCCTCCTTCTCTCTCCATCCTATTACTCTCTATTTCCTCTCATTGCTTTATTTTTTAAATATCTATTGTATTCCCTTTTTTGCTTCATTAAAATAATCTTTAAATGAAAAATTAGTGTGACTGCTTTTCGTTGTTAAAGAAGAAAAGTAAACAACATAGACGAAGCTTTCTTTAACCTCCTCTCCTAACCCTGGTCCCCTCCCCAGAGGCACTTCGTTTTTCATTCGATAGTTTACTTGTAGAGTTCTTTTCTGTGCATTTAAATACACAGAAAAAATTGTTCTCTAACAAACTGTTATTCAAATTATGACTTAGCTTCCCTAGTCACTGCATATAGGTCTATTTCATTACTAATTACAGTAGTTTATTGATGAATACTTAACCTATTTACAATTTTGCACCACTACAAACAGTTCATTTAGCAAATATTTACTGAGTGCTTCTACATTCTAGGCACTGTGATAGTTGCTGTGGATACAGCAATAAGGAAAATAAGGGTCTTTGCCTTATTAGAGCTTACATTCTTGAGGGAGGAAAATGACAGCAAGCAGAATCAGTGCCAACTTTTTCTGAAAGGGGCCAAATAGTAAATATTTCAAGCTTTGCAGGCTGCATATGTCTTGCATATTCTTTGTTTTATAACCATTTAAAAATGTAAAAGCAAGCTGGGTATGGTGGTGCACACTTGTAATCCCAGTACTTGGGAAGCTGAACAGGAGGATCACAGGTTCAAGGTTGGCAAGTGGTAACTTAGCAAGGCCCTGTTTCAAAATAAAAATAAAAAGGGCTGGGGGTATAGCTCAACCCCAGGGTTCAATCCCCAGTATCATCCATCCATCCATCCATACATACATACAAACATCTGCCCAACCTATTCCCCTTTCTCCTTACCTCCCTTACCTCATTTCCTACTATGACTTTTCCTCCTTACTCACTGGCTCCTTGCTATATCTCCATTATCTGTTTATGAGTTATCTAGTTTATAGTTTATTATATAGGTGCTTGAATGGACTAAGACATTCCTTCTTACACCCAGGGAAAAGCTGGTTCTGGTCTATAAACAACAGAATGTCTGTACCATTCTCGAGGCTGAGAAGTCCACAATTAAGGTATATATGGAATCTGGCCAGGGCCTGCTTTCTGGCTCATAAATCATTACTTCTTGCTGTGTCCTCAAGGACAAGGGGCAAGGGATCTTTCTTGAGCCTCTTTTCTGAAGGGCACTAATTCTACTAATGAGGATTCCACCCCCATGACCTAATCACCTTCCAGAGGTCCCATCTTCTAACACTAATCCTAACCTTGGGGGTTAGGATTTTGACATTTGAATCAGGAGGGCAAATACTTTCAGACCAGTAGCCACTACAGAACTTTGAATGAAAAAGTAGCCGGGCGTGGTGGCACATGCTTGTAATCCCAGTACTTGGGAGGCGGAGACCGGAGGATCAGGGTTCACAACCAGCCTTAGCTACTTAGTGAGGCCCTCCACAACTTCGTGAGACCCGGTTTCAAAATAAAGTATAAAAAATAGGGCCGGGGGTGTAGCTCGGAGGTAAAACGCCCCTGGGTTCAATCCCCAGTACTGCAAAAAAAGAAAAAAAGTAGCAGGGACTGTCTTAATTTGTAAAAGGCTTAACTCTGGCTACTGTACTGAGAAAATATAGTTGAGAGGTGCTAAGGTAGAATAAGCAGGCCAGGTAGTAACATATTACAATAATCCAAAAGGTTATGATGGGAATTAGGGGGAGATATGGTAGAATCTTGGATATATTTTGATGATGCAGAAAATAGACTATTCTGAAAGAATGGATTTTAAGAGTGAAAGAAAAAGTAAAGTCAATAATAATATCATGATTTGGCCTGAGCTGCAAAGGATTCCCATTTAGAGCAATGAGGAAGTCTGTGGGTAGAAAAGGCTTTGGAGAGGAAGTGTAGAAGCTTAGTTTTGGACATGTTTAGTTTTATGTCTGCCAGTAGAAATTTAGGAGATGTTGAATGGCAGTTGTACATATGAGACTGGAATTAGGGAGAGAGTATAATCTAAATTTTGGCCATCACTGGCATTTAGAAGGTATTTAAAGCCACAAGACCGAATGAGATTACCAATGGAGAGAGTGTAGATAAGAAAAAACAAACAACCAAAAAAGACTGATGTAGAAACCTCTAAGAAAAGCAAAGGAGAATTATAAGGAGCCAGCACTGAGGTATGAGATAACCAGAGTGTGTGGTGTCCTGGAAGTCAAAGAAGAAAGTGTTTCAAGACTAAAGAGAGCACACAGCTGTGTCAAATGCTGCTGGTAGGTCAAATATGATGCGAAGAATAAAAAACATATGGCTTTAGCAATATGAAGGCTACAGAAAAACCTGAGGAGCCATCTCTCCAAGAGTGGTGTGGGCAAAGGCCTGATTAGAGAGGGATTAGTAGAGTGCTGGAGGAGAATAATTGGCAATAGCAAGTGTAGACAACTCTTCTAAGGGATAGTAATGTAAAATGAAATAAAAAATTGGGAAAACCAGTGGTGAAGAAATGGGCCAAATTTTTTTTCTTCTTTTTAAGATGAGAGAATTACAGTTGGGCTTTTGGACCTGTGGGTTCCATATCCATGGATTCAACTAAATACAAATTAAAAATATTAGGGAGCCGGGCATGGTGGCGCACGCTTGTAATCCCAATACTTGGGAGGTGGAGACCAGAGGATCTGGGTTTGAGGCCAGCCTCAGCTACTTAGTGAGGCCCTCCACAACTTAGTGAGACCCGGTTTCAAAATAAAGTATAAAAAATAGGGACGGGGGTGTAGCTCGGAGGTAAAATGCCCCTGGGTTCAATCCCTGGTACCGCAAAAAAAAAAAAAAAAAAAAAGGGAGAAAAAAAAAACAACGGTATCTTTACTGAACAAGATACAGCGTTCTCTTTCAATCCTTATTCCCTAACCGATACAGTATAAATGACCATTTTCGAAGCACTTACATTAGGTATTATAAGTAATCTAAAGATGACTAAAAGAATATAGGAGGATATGCATAACTTATATGCAAATACTATGCCATTTCATATAAGGGACTTGTACATCCAAGGATTCTGGTATTCTGGTGGGGGTGTCCTGGAACCAATTTCCTACAGATACTGAAGGGTGACTGTAATAGCATGTCTGTTTGCTTGTAAGAATGATTCAATAAAAGGCCGGGCATGGTGGCGCACGCTTGTAATCCCAGTACTTTGGGAGGCAGAGACCGTAGGATCCGGGTAGGATCCGGGTTAACGGCCAGCCTCAGCTCTCTCTCTCTCTCTCTCCCCCCTCCCTCTCTCCCTCTCCCTCTCTCTATCCCTCTCCCTCTCTCTCCCTCCCTCTCTCCCCCCCCTTTCTCCCTGTCTCTCTCTCTCTCTCTACTTAGTGAGGCCCTCCGCAACTTTGTGAAACCCGGTTTCAAAATAAAGTATAAAAAAATAGGGCCGGGGGTGTAGCACGGAGGTAGAACGCCCCTGGGTTCAATCCCTGGTACCGCAAAAAAAAAAAAAAAAAAAAAAAGAATGATTCAATAAAGAGAACAAAATGGATGATGTAGGAGAGAAGTTGAAGCAGCGTCCTTGAGCAGACAAGACAGTAAGGATCCAGGACTGAAGCAGACAAGAACAGGAGCAGCTGAACTAAGGTAACAGGCAGGAAGACAGCCTGTATTGATGACACAGATGCTGGTAGGTTCATGGGGTGGTGGAGTCTGTGAAAGTTCTCTTTTTATCACTTTAATTATCTGAGCAAAGTAGGAAGCAGGGCCATGAGCTGAAAGTAAGGATGAGAAAAGAGATATAGGAGGTTTGAGGAAAAAAAGACATGAAAAAATCATTTAGAAGCAGGGAGAGTGACTGGACTAGGAAAACACAAAGGGACCCCCAGGCAGCAGAAAGGATGCACCTGAGGTTTGTGGCTACATGAGGCTGAGTGCTTTTTTCCCAGCCACACTCAGTTACACAGGAGTAAGTGCAGGGAAAAAAAAATAGCAGAGTTGATTTTAACTGGAGCCCTGGTTTTGTCAAACAAACAAATTACAAGGAATTTAAACTGAGTAAATTTCATATAAAAGGGAGCAAAACATTAAGAAGGTGAATGGCAGAGGCAGAGTAATAGGATCAATGGTTGGAGATTCCACTGGGGTCAGAAGATGGTTAGGGCTGAGGCAGTAGGAGTGAACTGCAAAACTAGGAAGCAGAGGGGGCCCACAATAGAACATGAAATGGCAACTAAGGAGGGATGGCAGTTGTTGACAATGCAAAGAAAGCGTCGTTGACTGGCTGAGCCAGTCATTTCCAAAATTGAATTTTTTTCTTTCCTATTCATTTATGCTTTAAATTATATATATATATATAATTCTGTTCTTAATGATTCCCACAAATAATGTAAATCCCTAATTTCAAATCTTTCAGATGGCTCATGCTAGGGCAATACAAGCTCAGGAGGCTGTCTCTCCTTCATAGCTCCATACTGTGTTTTAAAGAGAGATATTTTTTCCTTTCTTTTTTCATTTTTCTGAGACAGGGTCTCACTATGTTGCCCCAACTGTCCTTGAACTTTGGATCCTATACTTTATTGTAGAAGTAGTCTAATTAAGGCTGGCCAGTCAAATCTGGCCACACCCATGATTTCCTTCAGTCTAGGGTTGCTTTGCACTACAATGGCAGAGTTAGTGTGGCTTATGAAGTAGAAAATACTTATCTAACCCTATACAGAAAACGTTTGTAAATCCCTGCTCTATGCCTTTCAGATCCCTAAACTGCTTAGAGTTCCAAGAATATAACAGGGCCCTACCTCTATTGACACACTGAAATGAGGTTTCTATTTCCCCAAATGCCCAGCCATTCCTCCACCCTTTTCAAGGAGTCTATTCCTAGCCCTCCTTGGGGCCTGTGCAGGTTTACCTCGCACAACCTATAACTGCACTTATTGGTTTACCTATCTCTCTTTCCACTGGTGCATTAATCTCTTGAGAACAAAAGATAATCCAAGCACTAATAAATGGCAAAGTCTCTTATGGTTTGTCATCTTTCTCATCATTTCCCTATTCCCTATGCTCCCACTAAAATAAACTACTTGTATTTCTAACTTATTAAATATTTTTAAAAAACATATTTTCTAATGGAAACATAAGTGACCAATGGTTCTGTAATTTTATGTTCATTTCTTTTTTTTGCGGTACCGGGGATTGAATCCAGGGGCGTTCTACCTCAGCGCTACGCCCCTGGCCCTATTTTTTATACTTTATTTTGAAACCGGGTCTCACGAAGTTGCAGAGGGCCTCACTAAGGAGAGAGAGAGAGAGAGAGAGAGAGGGAGGGAGGGAGCGAGCTAAGGCTGGCCGAGAACCCGGACCCTCCAGTCTCCGCCTCCCAAAGTACTGGGATTACAAGTGTGCGCCACCACGCCTGGCTTGTTCATTTCTTTAAAATTTGGTCATTTACTTAGTATATTCATAATTTACTGAAATACTTCTCTTCCCTAATACCTTCCTCAGTAGAGACAAAAGCAACAGAATGCTGTATTTCTAGGATGAACAATTTCATCTATTGTAGTGACTTATGCACCTAGGATAAAGGACCTGCAATGATAATCATTTTACTAATGGTTTCAGTCAGCTTTAGAATGTAACTCAAATGTGTGCATGGTTTTGTCTTGTTTTTTTTTTTTTGCTTAAATTTTCAGTATAAAATTAACCTTCGACATCTTCTAAGTAGTTTAATTCTCCTTATCTGGATTTTTTTTTTTTGCTTTTGCTTATTTCTCCATCATTAAGACTTTCATTTACTTTACCATGGGTTTCACCAAGTGTATTTTTAACTTAATTATTTAATGGGCTTCTAAACTTCTCTTAGTCACTAAATTTCACAGTTCTCTTTTTGTTTGAATCCAGGGCTTTTGTTTGTTTGTTATGTTTTTTGGTACTGGGGATTGAACCCACGGGTGTTCTATCTCTGAGCTACACCCCTAGCCCTATTTTATTTTGAAGAAGAATTTCACTAAGTTGCTGAGGGTCTTGATAAGTTGCTGAGGCTGGCTTTGAACCTGTGGTCCTCCTGTCTCAGGCTCCCAAGTACTGGGATTACAGACATACACCACTGTGCCGGCTTAGAATCCAATTTTATATATTCATTACAAATTACATTTCACCCAGGTAAGGATTTTTTTCTTTTTAAAAATTATGTGGAAAGTTAAGTTCTGCCTGGTTTAACTTTGTAATTTACCCATTCATTATTTCCAGCTCAATAAACTATCTTAATAATGAGGTCTATGATTTATAGTTAGTTACATATATAAGATTCTGAATACATATAATACATAAAAGTGTACCAATAAGAAAGCATGAGCTTTCAGTCAGGCAAATCTAGATTCAACCTGAGCCTCCAAAACTGGGAACCCTTGGGCAAAGTGCTTACTTATCTAAGTTTTCTTCCCCTATCAGTAAAATGGAAGTAACTTCCATGTATACCACAGGACTATGAGAATAATGTTTGCAAAAGTAACAATGTATACTAAATGCCTATAAATAATGTCTACTATATTACAAGGAAAAATGCTAATTCACTCTCTTCCCTTTTATTCCAATCAGTAGGGACAATAAATACTATATTGCTTCAATTTATTTTAATACTATTATTAGATTCTCTTAAGTAAAAGCAATTTGGCAATATAGACCATGAGCCTTGGATGGTCACATACTTTGCCTCAGTATTTTCACTTTAGGGAAATAATCCAAAATGCAGAAATTCTTTTATGTACAAGGATGCTCACTGCAGTGTTTCTTAAAACTTCAAAAAAATTAGAAAATTATGAGAAAATCATACAAATATCATGTGGTCATTAAAAATAGCTGACAAAATAATTCAATAGCATAAGAAAATGCCTATGGTGCCAGGTGAAAAAAAGCAGAATACAAAATTATTCACATAGCAAAGTCTCAACTGCCTTTTAACATTTTTTTTATTTTTTTATAATCAAATAAACTCGGAAAAATTTTGAAAGGAAATGCACTAAAGGGCTTATAGTAGTTATTGCATAGTCCTGATCTGGTGATTCTTATTGTTTATGGTAATTTCCTATCTTTTTCTAAAATAATTAATGATGATAATAACATTGATGAGAACAGCAGTTATTATTTATGGAGCACTCACTATTCGCCAGGTGCAATTCTAAGAGCTTATTGTCTTAACTCATTTAATCCTCACAACATTATGAGATGAAAAATTTGAGGCACTGTGAGATTAAGTAACTAGCCCAAGGTCACACAGATAATTACAGAGGGTACCAAAATTTGAATCTAAGTGATCTGGCTTTAGAGCTCCTTTTCCTTACCGCTACACTACACTGAAAGCTTTGCTTTGTTTCAAACATTTAACTATTAAAATGCATATATTATTCCAAACCTAGTGGTCTTCACAGTTATCAGCTTTCTTTCAGTACTGAGTTCAAATATTTGCTCTGTCATTGAATACCATTTTGGAATAAGATGTGGACACCATTCCTGTATGAGTTTTATCTACTCTAGAAAATTCCAAGTCAAATCTGCATCCCCATTTCCTATTTCAGTATCTCATTTGACTCTTGAATGCTAACATTCTTACTTATAATAACAACTGATAGTACTTCAAAGAACCCTACCTAGTATGGGAGTCTTGGAGCAACCCAATCAAACTTGGCTTCTGGAAGCTCTCCTACACTGACCCCCACCTACTTAACTATAAATCATATTTACCACTTTTGCAAACATCTCTCTTCCATTGTGAAGTGCATCCCCTTTAAAACCTAGGAGATCCTTCATCTGCCAACATTCACCAGATATTTACCATAGCACTGGCTGAAGAGTAACCAAGAAAGATCCTCAATATCTGGGAAATTTCACTTGCTCTAATCCTTCCTGTTTGAACATGGCATTGTTCTTCATTGTTTTTGAAAAAAAAAAAAACCTCATCAATTAATCAATCACTTTGATTCACTCAGCTGTGTCACCTTTTGCTGGTAAAGCAAACTGTTTTGGGAGAAACAAGATCTTTTCAGCACCAATATGTTTTCAAATATCAAACAAAGAAAGAAGTATTCATAATTTTTATACTCTGGCCAATAAAAATAACTTTCCCTTACTGCTGTGCTCCTCTCTTCAGTTTATATTTCATAAATTTATTTCATGACATATGTCACTTGGTTTCACTTCCTTTATAACCAGATTTCCTTTCTTAAAAAAATGTTTGCAGAATCCAACATGGTTAACAAATGCAAGAAATTCTTCTAAATATAGGATGTTTATATTTCAGTTCATTTACAGCTTTTAGAAAAACTGAATTCACATGATAGCTTTAACACTATACAGGATAAACCCAGCTGTTTTTTTAAAATCAGTCAACAACACCCCATCATTTTTTTTTTTTTTTTTTTTT
>PVJS01041435.1:0-17969 GCA_004027185.1 Glis glis
AAATATGGCCGGGGGCGTAGCGCGGAGGTAGAACGCCCCTGGGTTCAATCCCCGGTACCACAAAAAAAAAAAAAGTTTCATTAGCTGGGCGCGGTGCGGTGGCGCATGCTTGTAATCCCAGTACTTCGGAGGCGGAGACCGGAGGATCCGGGTTCGCAGCCAGCCTCAGCTACTTAGTGAGGCCCTCTGCAACTTTGTGAGACCCGGTTTCAAAATAAAGGATAAAAAATAGGGCCGGGTCCCCATACCGCCAAAAAAAAAAAAAAGTTTTATTAGAGCCAGGCTTGGTGGTGCACGGTTGTAATCCCAGTACTTGGGAGGCTGAGACAGGAGGATTGCAGGTTCGTAGCCAGTCTCAACTACTTAGTGAGGCCCTCCACAACTTAGTGAGACCCTGTTTGAAAATAAAGAATTAAAAAATAGGGCTGGGCGTGTATCTTGGAGGTAGAATGCCCCTGGGTTCAATACCCAGTACCAAAAAAAGTTTCCATTAGTAATTTTAAAATATTCCTTATAATTTAAATAGTATTTTAGATGTATTAGGTAAAGTATACTAAAAATTATTTTACCTGCATTTATTTTTATACTGGGGATTGAACCCAGGAGCATTCTACCTCTGAGCTACACCCCCAGCCCTTTTTATTTTTTATTTTGAAACAGGGTCTCACTAGGTTGTTGAGGGACTTGCTAAGTTTGCTAGGCTGGCCTTGAACCTGCAAAGCTCCCAAGTTCTGGGATTACAGACCTGTCTACCAGGCCCAACCTGTGTTTGGTTTTAAAATGTGGCTATCAGAAAATGTAAATGTACATCACATGGCCCTTTTAGTGGCTTGCATTGTTTCGTGACTCTGCCTTTGCTCATCCGTCAGGATGGAGTAGAGTATCAAGTTCATTTTGGGAACAGGCAAGTTGTTAGATGGGAAATGTTGGATAGTTACCAGAGAAATATTGGGACTTTATGTTCTAGGTATAAAAAGGTTCTTACAGTTTCTTAAGTAGTGAAGTAACATGATATAATTGGTGTCACGAAGGTTAATAAGCTGGTCATGTTGTGTGTGGTGCTACAGAAACTGAGTGCTGCTGTGTACTGGGCTCCATCCTAAGGACTTTATTCAAACTTCACAAGAGTCCTATGCGATATCTCTTATTTTACAGATGAACTTGAGTCATAGGAAAGTTTACTTATTGGCCTAAGGTCTCACAGTAAAGCCTTGGAAATTAACCCAGTCAGTCTGAGTCCAGAGCCTCGAATTTAGCCTCTACACTATGTCACTGTGAAGGTGGAGTAGACAGTGGAAATGAGCCTTGCACATAGTGAGCAGTAAATGAATGGTAACTCACCATTTTCTGATCCTATTAATATTTTAGTTTTTAAAAATCTTCTCTTTTTACAGTGCCCTGATACTTTTGTCTTAAGATTTTATCACCAGGGTTGATTATTTAACAGAATGATTTTGATCACTCAGAGCTGGCTCAATGTGTAACAAAAGTTATAAATTAAGAATTCCTGTGTTCTCTAGAGTAGGAAGGTTTTAGGAATATGTAGATTTGTTTTATCTTTTTGTTTTTTGGTGGTACTGGGGATTGAACCCAGAGAGGGTTCTACCACTGAGCTATACCCCAGCCCCCCCCTTTTTTTTTTTTTTTTTGCAGTACCAGGGATTGAACCCTGGGGAGTTTTACCTCCGAGCTACACCCCGGCCCTATTTTTTTATTCTTTATTTTGAAACCGGGTCTCACGGAGTTGCGGAGGGCCTCACTAAGTAGCTGAAGCTGGCTGCCAACCCGGATCCTCCGGTCTCCGCCTCTCAAGTACTGGGATTACAGGTGTGCGCCATCACGCCCGGCTCTACCCCAAGCCCTTTTTAAAGTTCTTTTTATTTTGAAACGGAGTCTTGCTAAGTTAGCACACACTGGCCTCAAACCTGTGATCTACCAGTCTCAGCTTCCCAAATACCGGGATTACCTGCGTATGCCACTGCGCCCAGCTATATTTGTTGTATTCTCAAGGCAAGTTTTATTTTATCTTCCACATATCATAGAGGAACAGAGACTAAATAATGTAGTCAGGGTTTTATGGCTGGAAATTATAAAACTCCAAATATGTAGTTTTGATCACTATTGTTGTTTGACTTAAAAAGTAAATATTTTCTCTTTTAGTTTGGAACTAATTAGTCATAAATGGTGTATATTTATCCTTGAAATATTTCCTGGATTTCAGATTCTGAAATTTTGCAATGAAGTTTCTTCATATAAAAAGTTTATCCAGCAGAAAAATGTGTTAAGGAGGGCCTAGTTGAAACACCTTTGTCTTAGAATGCTTACTGCTCATAGGATATCAGAAGAGAAAGGAACCTCGTTTTTAAAGGGGCATAGGTAGAATGAAAAGGTGATGTAGAGAACCTAGAAGCCCTTCAAAAGGCGTGCTCAATCAAGAGCTGACTGCCAAGGCTGAAAAGGAATTTCTTAGTTGTTAAATATGCCCAACTTTTAGCTCAGAGGTCTAGTCTCAGCAGTAGTGCTTCAGTCTTTCTGGTCTGTACCATGGTATTTAAGGTCAAGTGTATGTCATGTATTAAGGAATGACATACATACTAAAAATTGAGGATTTTACCCTTTTCTCTCACATCTCTGACCAGGGCCTTCATAAAATATGCTATTTGTGTTTTTACCCTGTCCAAAATGAATTACATCCTCAGGTTTCCTTTCATATCTTAAATTTCTAGAGTTTGGTAGGTTTTAAAAAATTAAAGATGAGCTAGTAGGATCAGAAGAAGCCTCTAGAAGTGACTTATCTAGCTCAGTGTTTCACAGCCTGGGGACTCTTGACATCTTGGGTAGATAATTCTTGGTGTGGGGGCTGTCCTGTGTGTTATAGGAGGTTTAGCAGTATCTCTGCTTCTACCCCCTAGGTGCCAATAGTTCCTCTTCAGTTATGACAACCAGAAACATCTCCAAACAACTCCACATCCCCCTGGAAGACCAGTTGCCCTGCGTAGTCCATTTCCTGTAAGTGGTGCTCCCTTCTCTGGAAGCTACCACCTTCTCTTATGACCCACTCCAGCTTCAGGTCTTGATAGAAATCTTTTCTCTGTATTAACCTAAAACCTGTCACCTGTAACTTCTTAATTCTTCCTTTTGGGACCATAATGAGTGGAGAGACTCACATACAGACTTTCCCAATTATTGGAACATGCTACCCTGTCGTTCTGGTTTCTCATGAGCTTGTCTTAGAGCCTGAATCAGTAAACATTTTAGTAATGTAAATCTTTTAAGTTTTGCAGGTCACATCTGTACTTGCTACATAAGATCTCTGTTGTACAGTCTTCTTCTTTTACTTCCCTTCTTCCTTTCCTTTCTCCTTCCTTCCTGCCTCTTATCTTCCCACATCCCTCTTTCCCTCCCTCTTTCTATTTTTTACAACTTCTTAAACATGAGCTCACATTTTCATCTTTTTTTTTCTTTTCTTTTTGCGGTATTGAGGATTGAACACAGGGGCATTCTACCTCCGCACTACGCCCCCGGCCCTATTTTTTATACTTTATTTTGAAACCGGGTCTCACGAAGTTGCGGAGGGCCTCACTAAGGGGAGAGAGAGAGAGAGAGAGAGCGAGAGAGCGCGCGCGCGCGCGCTGAGGCTGGCCATGAACCCAGATTCTCCGGTCTCCGCCTCCCAAAGTACTGGGATTACAAGCGTGCGCCACCACGCCCTGCTCACATTTTCATCTTAATGCTAACCAAGACTCTGTTTGGTCTTTTTATATGGCCACATTACCTCCTAGGATACTTTGACTTCACTGTAGGACCATCCAAACCTCTTGTCTGAGCTAGAGCCAACTCTTGCTCTAGCCTGTGAGAGCATTCTGGATCCTGTCCTTTACAGTGTCAGTGAAATTTCTCTCAGCTTTATGTCACTTGAATGTTTGAGAAACATACCTAGTTCTTCTACCCAAGTTGCTAATATTTGAATGAGACATAACCAAGAACTAAATCCTAGATAACACATACTTAGAAAATAAGGTATTTTAACATATGGACATAGCTGGTCTATACTGTCTTCTAAAATGTTTGGGAGAGTTGTACCTAGGTTTGCATTATAGCAACCAGCATCAGAAATGACTGTCATTACTAATGGCTTTCAGAATGATGACAGTAAAAAAGTGTGATGTCTATGACAAAAACCAAAAACTGAATCTTATATACAAAATGAAAGAATTTTAAATGATTTTTTTCAGAAAGTAACTGATAATTATTTTCTTTTCCAGAAAGGATTTACACCAGCAGCCCCAGTGCATACTAATAAAGAAGACCCAGCTACCCAAACTAATTTGGGATTTATCCATGCGTTTGTTGCTGCCATATCGGTTATCATTGTATCTGAGTTGGGTGATAAGACATTCTTCATTGCGGCCATCATGGCCATGCGCTACAACCGCTTGACTGTGATGGCTGGCGCTATGCTGGCCTTGGCCCTCATGACCTGCTTATCCGGTGAGTGTGTTTCCCCCAATGAGTTTGCTGAATGAAGGGGAAAGCATGTGTGTGTCACTGAGTCCTTGAATCATTCATCTAGTTATACTAGAATTCGGTTTACATTTCATAATTTAGTAAACAGCAAATGGTTTTAGTACATATGTTTTTAAAAGCCAGGTTGCACTTTTTTAAGTGAAAAAAAAAATTTTTTTTGGTACTGGGGATTGAACCCAGGGGCATTCTACCTCTGAGCTATACCCCCAGCCCTATTTTACTTCTTATTTGGAAATGTTCTCATTAAGTTACAGAGAGCCTCCCATAGTTGCTGAGGCTGGCTTCACACCTGCGATCCTTCTGTCTCAGCTTCCCAAGTACTAGGATTACAGGCATGCATCACCACCATGCCTGGCTTTAAATGAAATTTTTAACTATTCAGAGCCAAGGTACATATTACTTTGTCATTTATTCAGTGTTTTTTTAATCCTTATTTTAATTCTATTTTAGCTTTTTTTCTTTTCAGTCCAGATAAGCTTATCTATATTTGATGTTTTAGAGATAGAATCCAGGAAACCACAAAGAATTACATATTTTCCTATTGAAGGACATTTGGGAGGTAATTAATAACTGAGAAATAACCTTCAGTTTATTGTTTTATTAAGCTCTCCTTTTCCATTATGGTAAGGGACTCCCTGTGTGTGTGTTACTATTTGATTTCCTAGTTTATAAACATTAATTATACAAAACATTATATCATCAGAAAGTCAATGCTAAAGTAACTGAACAAAGTCTAGCCTGATTCAGAATCTGTCTCAGGCCAGGTCACATGGTTTGGAAAACAGTGAGCTTTCCTCCTGTGAACCAGACTCTGGTTTGAGTCTGACTTGCCACATACTAGCCTAAAGACAAGGTAAGCTCTTGAGCATTAGTTTCCCCATCTGTGGTAGTAACATCTCCTACCTCATGGGTTACGGTCTGTATTCATGATCTTTTATTTAAAGTGCTTTGCCACCTCTCTCCCCTTAGCATGCTGTAGATTTATCATGAAATCCATTTCTTAAAGTGAAGAAAAAGTTCTCTTTCTGAGAAGCTACTTCATGCCTGGATGCTTATTAAAATTCATGTTTTAATAAACTTATAAATGAGTTTTTTAACAAAATGATTTGAATACTTTTCACATTTTGGAAATTAGTAAGGGCATTATTAATATTTCACAGTAAAAACATAATTTTCTTTTTGGAAGCAAATGTTGATTATAGGGAATGGGGAGAGTTGCAAATGCTGGCATCACTTCTTTGGAATGAGTTTGAACAGTGTCAGAGGGATCTATTGTTGAAGCTTCCAACTTTGAGGATAGTTAGAAAATGGTCGTCTCTGTCTGTGCCCATTTCCTGCTCTGGAACATAACTCCATCAGCTCTCTCTGCCTCTTCTGTGTGTTGAGTTCCTTTGACATGGTGCAGTGTGTCCTCTGTCCTAACTCTCATCAGTCTTCCTGTACTCGCTGGTTCTAACGGCCCTTCTCACCTGTAGAGTGCGTGTGTGTGTGTTACTGGGGATTGGGCTGGGGTGTTCTAGCTCTGAGCTACATCCCCAGCCCTTTTTTTTATTGCAGCAGGGTCTCACTAAGTTACCCCACACTGACTTCAAACTGGAATTACAGGAGTCTGCCACCGTGCCCAGTTCACCTGTACTTTTTTTCTTTTTTTTTTTTGTGGTATTGGGGATTGAACCCAGGGGCATTGTATCTCTGAGCTCCACCCCCAGCCCTATTTTTTATTCTTTATTTTGAAACAGGGTGTCACTAAGTTGCGGAGGCCTCACTAAGTAGTTGAGGCTGACCGTGAACCTGGATTCTCTGGTCTCAGCCTCCCAAGTACTGGGATTACAAGCATGTGCCACCACGCCTGGCCACCTGTACTTTTTGAAATCGTCTGTATCAGGGTCTGCAAACTTTTCCCTGTGTATTCTCAAAAATAATTTTGAAAAAGTATGTACCCCCTCACTCACACTGAAGTTATCTAAAATTTTCCACTGCAAATTTAAGGAGTTGCAGAGGTCTAATTTCTGGCATATTGTATAAAGTAAAAATTATGGTGTTTAAAAATATACCCAGTGGAATCTAAATACCATTACAATTTGATAACTACCATCATCCCTTTGAAAAAAACCATAAACTCTTGACAGTTGGAAATTCACATTTTTTCTTCCTATAATTATTTTCATTTACTTTCCTCACAGAATTTTACCCTAGTGATGATAACATTTTTGCTTGAAAATATTATATGGATCATTCTACCATATATACTGCAATAAAAATATGCATGTGATAAGAATTTTGAAAGATGTTGAAAATTTTTTTGTTGAGTCTCTAAATGTTTAACTTTATGCATTGAGTTATTATAGTTACTATTAGTGTATAGTTGATCAAAGCAAATATATCACAAACTTAAATAATTGAACATTTTTCCAAAATTGGAAATGTATCTTTTTAGGATAGGGCAGTTTTTCTAGTTTTTGATATGTCTGTGGATGAATATTATTCCTAGAATGTAGTAGGGTTAAGCATCAACAGTGATCCTTTACAAAAAAATAGATGTAAGAGCTATGAAATTTTATTTCATGTACATACATAGATGGTTTGAAGTCTTATTATAGCCATGTTACTCAGTTCAGAACTCCTAAGTGCTAAAAAATCACAAACGGGTTTGTCATAAAAAATGATTTTTAGCCGGGCATGGTGGCACATGCTTGTAATCCCAGTACTTTGGAGGCTGAGACTGGAGGATCCGGGTTCCCAGCCAGCCTCAGCTATTTAGTGAGGCCCTCCACAATTTAGCGAGACCCTGTTTCAAAATGAAGAATAAAAATTGGGCTGGGGGTGTAGCTCAGAGGTAGAATGCCCCTGGGTTCAGTCCCCAGTTCCGAAAAATAAATAAAAATAAAAATTAAAAATAAAATACATCTAGGGTGTATAGCTCAGTGGTAGACCACTAGTACCACACACAAAAAAGATTTTTAATGATTTATCAGCTGATAGCTCAATAAGGTCTTCTGTCAGTTTTGCTGGAAGCAGAGAATTTGAAACCATCAAGTACACCAAAAAAAAGATTTATCAAATTTTTCCTGAGATTTATCAAAATACCATTCTCTTTTTCTGTGTGTGTGTGTGTGTGTGTGTGTGTGTGTGTGTGTAATGTATACATATACACAACCTAATTTATATATGTATAGGTTAGAGATAAATATATAGTACTTTAATCTACCATACATTTTTTATTTTTTGGTGGTACCGGGGATTGAACCCAGGGCATTCTACCTCTGGGCTACACCCCCGGCCCTATTTTTTCATTCTTTATTTTGAAACAGAGTCTCACTAAGTTGCGGAGGGCCTCACTAGTTAGCTGAGGCTGGCCACGAACCTGGAACCTCCGGTCTTGGCCTCCCAAGTACTGGGATTACAAGCGTGTGCACCACGCCCGGCTTCATACATGTTTTTTTGTCAGCTGAACTAGCAGTGTTTGTGGGTGTGGTACTGGGGGGGGATTAAACCCAGGGCCTAGCAGTGCTAGCTAGGCAAGCCCTTTCCCACTGAGCTACCCCCCTGGTCCTTTTTGTTTTTTTAAAACAGGGTCTAAGTTGTTCAGGGTGGGCTTAAACTTGTGATCCTCCTGCCTCAGCCTCCTGAGTAGCAGGGATAACAGGCATGGGCCATTGCACCTGGTCTAGCAATATTCTTCTTTTTAAACAGGGTCTCAGTTGCTGAGGCTGGCCGCGAACCTGTGATCCTCATGTGTCAGCCTTCCAAGTACTGGGATTACAAGTGTGTGCCACCATACCTGGCTGCAATATTCTTTTAACAGTGGTTTTCCTTCTTGTACAGGATCCAGTATAGGTCAGGTATTAGATTTAGTTGTTTATTACCTTTTTTGGGGAGCGGGTGGTACAGGGGCAGTCTACCTCTAAGCTACACCCCTAGTCCTATTTTATCCTTTTATTTTGAAACAGGGTCTCACTAAGTTGCTTTGGCTGGCCCTCCTGTTTTAAGCCTCCCAAGTACTGGGAGTATAAGTGTGTGCATCACATTCCATGTTTATTATCTTTTGAGTCTATAATTGAAAATATTTCCATAGCCTTTTCTTGATTTGTGACATCAATTTTTTTGTGTGTATGTGTGGCACTGGGAATTGAACCCAGGGGCATTCTACTTCCGAGCTATACCCCCAGCCCTGTTTTATTCTTTATCTTGAGACAGGGTTTCTCTAAGTTGTGGAGGGCCTCACTAAGTAGCTGAGATTGGCTGTGAACCTGTGATCCTCCTGTCTCAGCCTCTCAAGTACGGGGATTACAAGCGTGCGCCACCATGCCTGGCTGTGACAATTTTTGAAGAGTACAGTGTCTCTCCATCCTCCTTCATGGACTATTCCTAGTTTTTGTCTTTGATGTTTTCTCATGATAAACTGAGGCTATACATTTTGACTGTAGAATTGCACAGGTGATATTCTGTCCACATATCCCATCTGGAAGCACACATGTCCATTTCCCTCATTGGTATGTTAATTTTGATCACCCGCTCCAGATTTCTCTGGTATACTGTCTTTGTTTTCCTTTGTGACTAATGTGCAGTCTATAGGGAGCCACTGTTCCTTATCACAGTTTTCCCGTGGATTTAGCTTGATTCTTGGATGATGACGTTCTAATTCCAGTGTCTGTTCCACATTTACCACTGAGCTTGGCAGTCTACTGTAAGCGAGCGTTCTCCTTTCTCTCTCATTTCTTTGCCTGTTTACTATCAGTATAGACTTTAATTACTTTTTCCAATAGTTTGTACTTAATTATAAAACTGTTTTGTTGACTACATTGTCTCAAGTTTTGGCCAGTGGGAGCTTCTTCAAGCTATCCCCAATGTCCTTGTGACATGCTTCCATACTCTTTTGTGCTGGGGATTAAACCCAGGGGCATACAACCTCTGAGGTACACCCACAGCCTATTTATTTCTATTTTTTAAATTTTGAATCAGGGTCTTACTAAGTTGCTGAGGCTGGCCTCAAATAATCTGTGACCCTTCTGTCTCAGCCTCCCAAGTACTGGGATTACGGGTGTGCACCACCACTCCTGTCTGCTTCCATCATCTCCCCCCCTACTTTGTGGTATATCAAAATGTTGCAGGTTCATCTTGTACTTACTCTACCCAGTCCTGGAATTGGCCATTTCTTTGAGAAACCTTGAGGAGACTTTTAGTGGCAAGACCTGGGTGGAAGTAGGGCTTTTTGTTACTTGATATATCTTTGTTTCTTGGGTTTTCAGTGGACAGCTAGAAAATAAATGCCTGTATTGTGTTTATAAATATCTATATTGAACTTTTAGTTTTCTTGTGTAAGATGTACTTATTTTAAATAGTTAAAAAGGAACAGAGTTTGAATCATGCTAAGTGAGAATCTTGTCATGATTCTTCACCACTAATTTGTAATTTAAAGATTTGTGATGAAGAAATACCACCTATATATGAAAGTTGTGTGGCTTCCAGATTATACAACCTTGGGATCCTTAGAGAGCATCAAAGATAACTTACCTGTGCCCTACACAAATAGGTGGCGAGCCAGGCCCTGGCTGCACAGGTCTGTAGGGGAGGTCAGTATCTTAGGCAAGGTCCCTGTGGAAGACATGCCGTCTTCAACTGGGCCAGTGATGTCTTGGTAGCCATGGTAGGGTCTTGGGTAGACTTAAGAGTTCAATACTGGTCAAGTGAAAGAAATGGAAATATTTAAGGTCAATCGATACTAGTTTCTAATGGGAACCATTTTTCCTTTAACAGTGATATATTATGATTTTTTGAAGTTAACTGTCTTTGATTGGTTGTGATATGTATCACTTAACCAGATACACTGTTGGCATTTTCTTGCAGTTTTGTTTGGCTATGCCACCACAGTCATCCCCAGGGTGTACACATACTATGTTTCAACTGCATTATTTGCCATTTTTGGCATTAGAATGCTTCGGGAAGGCTTAAAGATGAGCCCAGATGAGGGTCAAGAGGAGCTGGAAGAAGTTCAAGCAGAATTAAAGAAAAAGGATGAAGAAGTAAGTCATCACACTGTTAAATATCTGGGCTAAAAAGGCACTCAATGATGAATATACACTATCCAGAGGTTTTTGATGGTCACATCTGTATTTGGGCTATACAAAAGTAGCTTGTTTTGTTCATTTTCCATTCTTAAAGCTGGCTGTGATAGGATTCTGGGTTAGTGTGAATGTGACAGAAAGGAAGCAGAGAGATGAATACTGAACATGGCAGGTTCCTTCATTAGATGAATATAAGCTCCTGAAAAGCAGGAACTGTATTTTATAATTGTACATGTTTCTTCCATAGCATCTAGGATAGTAAGTGATCAATAAATACTGTTTGATTCATTTTGTTGAGGATGAACAGAATTGAGAATATAATGATAATCAATGGTTCAAAGGGGAACTGGGGTCACATAAATTTGGTTTCCATGGATGGAACATATTCCATAGAATTTAAACATGTTTAAAAGAAAGATTATTTTGAGCTATTTTGGGTTGACTCCTAGTATTGTCATTTTTGTTTTAGTTTCAACGAACCAAACTCTTAAATGGACCAGGAGATGTTGAAACGGGTGCAAGCACAACAATACCTCAGAAAAAGTGGCTGCATTTTATTTCACCCATTTTTGTACAAGCTCTTACATTAACATTCTTAGCAGAATGGGGAGATCGCTCTCAACTCACTACGATTGTTCTGGCAGCTAGAGAGGTGAGTGACATTGGGAGAAGACTTTTTATATTAAAATTGGACATATTACTTCGCTCAGGTAACGCTGGACAGTGTTGGTGGCCCATGGATTCTTTCCCATGCTAGACTGTTTCCCATCTAACTGTACTGCCACTCCCTCACATTAGCCTCCTGCTTTCTGTTCCCCATCTGATGAAGTTCTTGTATCCAAATTTAATTGCTCTCTCTCTCTCTCTTTTTTTTATCTTGCCAAGTCCTCTCCCCTCAATTTTGCCGAAACAAAGCTTTGTTTGCCTTGATTTGCTCTTTTCTCAGAACTTTCCTTTGTATGCTTGTTGAGAATACAAATTGGTACAATATTGAAGGCGTTTAGCAGCGAATACCAAAGGCCAGCTGGGTATGGGGGTGCACACCTGTAACCCCATTACTTGGGAGGCTGCGACAGGAGGGTTGCAGGTTCAAAGCCAGCCTCAACAACTTAGTGAGACCCTGTTTCTAAATAAAAAATAAAATAGGGTTGGGGGTGTAGCTTGGAGGTAGATGCACCTGGGTTCAATCCCCAGTACCGCAAAAAGAAGGGGAAAAAACCCCCCAAACCAAAGGCCTTTTAAAGTGTATAACTTCTGGTTCTTCCATTCCTCACACTAAAGAAATAACTGAGTGATAAGGGTTCCATGGGTTACTTATAAACTGTTTACTGCAATTCAGTGTAAATTTAGAAACAAGACTGATTTCCAGTAAAGGATAATTGGGATAATTATTTGCAAATTTCTGTGTGGCTCTAGAAATATTCACATCACTTTAATGACATGGAGAAATTTATTTATTTATTTGTGGTACTGGGGATTGAACCCAGGAGCATTCTACCTCTGAGCTACACCCCTAGCCCTATTTTAGTTTTTATTTGGAAATAGGGTCTAAGTTGTGGAGGGCCTAAGTTGCTGAGGCTGGCTGCAAACCTGCGATCCTCCTGTCTCAGCCTCCTAAGTACTGGGATTACAAGTGCATGCCATCACACCTGGCTGGCATGGAGAAATTTTTAAAAAGTCAAAATGTTGACAGTTCTCATCTGTGGGTACTACTGTCATGGGTGGTTTATTTCTCTATAGAATTTTTTTGTTAAGTCTTAGCTGTAGAATACTGAGTGCTAGAATGGTAAGCTAAAAGAGACCTCAGGCCATCTCTCCAGCCTTTACGTTGATCAACAGAGAAATAACCTGGGGCCCAGACAGATTGATGGGGTGACTTGAGACAGGACCAAAGCTGATTGACAGCAGAACAAGGATAGACCCACAGGGGCTGCCTGCCTTGTAGCCCTTTCTTTGATAGCTTGTTCATGGTTGTTGAATGCCACTTACTTAAACATGATTGGTTGATTTTTCTACTTACCTTTCTCCCTTTGGAGGGAACAGTAATGTTTTATATGAGGAGTGTTTGCTATTCACACATATTTATCAGGGTTTACTGAGAAGGTTATGGAGTGGAGTGTGCACCTACTTTTCAGGCTCTTCTTGACCTTAACTAATATCTGTTTTGTATCAAATTATACTATTTCAGATGAAAAGTTTTTCAACTCTTGGAAATGTTCCTTATCATAGACTGCAGTTTAAAACAGAAAGCATCTTGAGGGCCAGGACTAAGATAGTTGGGAGAGGCTATTTTGTTAGAGAAGCCTCAAAAACACTGTATTTTGGGAAAGGAGGGAAAAAAACAACAAAAAAGAGGAACTGCATTTTTCATATGATTCCTACAAAACTTTTTTTTTGGGTGGTATTGGGGATGGAACCCCAGACCTATTTTAATTTTTATTTGGAAACAGGGTCTAAGTTGCTGAGAACCTCACTAAGCTGCTGAGGCTGGCCTCGAACCTGCGATCCTCCTGTTTCAGCCTCCCAAGTACTAGGATTACGCGTGCGCCGCCACGCCCAGCTTAAAACAAACTTTTTTATTAGCTGTAGCTCTGCCCTATATCCTTGATTTCTACCCTTTTACTTTCAGTTTTTAAGAATTGGGACTTGCATTGGCCACGTGGTGGATGTGGGCTGGTTTTCCTACAGGCTCTTCAGTTTCGGCAGGGACTCTGGAAGGCTCTTGGCTCGCATCTGTACAGGACACACTGGTCCACTGCATTCCGGCAGCATGGCACAAGCTGCCTAGTTTGTCTCTGGTGTGACGTCACTGCATCTCCCTCTTTCATCTGAAGGGAGGGTAGACTTTTATGGATGGTTCTAGATAACATAACACATGCAGGGTATCTAGACTGCCCTGCCACAGTACTCAGCGTGAGGCACCCTGCCACACCACCAGCACTTCAGTGGTATTTAATGAGCCCTTAAAGGACAGAAATAATTATTTTTGTTCCCTTAATATTTCTCTTTTTTTGTATAATCCATGTGGTAGCCTAGTTCTATCCATTTTACTCTGCAACTCTTATTTCTATTTCCAATGTAATCTAATGTTCCCAAATTGGATTTCACAGAATCCTAGTTTCTTGAAATGTTAATGGGTACTAGGAAAGAAGTGTGGGGGGGCGGGGAATGGGAAAGTTTCAGTCAAATAAACTTGTCATAACATACCCTTGGTTTTTTTTCTTTTTAATATTCAGTAAACAGATTGACAAAGACTGAAAAATCCTCTGTTCAAGGAACTATTTTTTTTTTTGGTGGTACCTGGGATTGAACCCAGGGGCAATATCTTTGAGCTATGTCCCTGCCTATTTTATTTTTTATTTTGAAACAGGGTCTTGCTAGGTTGCTGAGGGCCACACTAAGTTGCTGAGGCTGGCCTTGAACCTGCAATCCTCCTGTCTCGGCCTCCCAAGTACTAGAATTACTGGTGACCCCCACCGTGCTTTTCATTTCCACCGTATAACACTGGCTGTCCCTCCCTTCCTTCTGAATTCTAGACCCTCTCCCTTTTGTTCTTTTATTTATTTATTTTTTGCGGTACCGGAGATTGATCTCAGGGGCATTCTACCTCCAAGTTACACCCCCAGCCCTATTTTTTATTCTTTATTTTGAAACGGGGTCTCACTAAGTTGCGGAGGGCCTCACTAAGTAGCTGAGGCTCGTCTTGAACCCGGATCCTCTGGTCTCAGCCTCCCAAGTACTGGGATTACAAGCGTGCGCCACCACGCCCGGCTTATTGTTATTTTGAAGCAGGGTCTTGCTAGGTTGATGAGTCTCACTACTTGCTAAGGCTGTCTTTGAACCTGTGATGCTACAGGCACGTGCCACCATGCCCAGCTCATTCTTCAGGGCTATCTTTTCTGAAAAACCTTCACTGATTTCCCCCAATTTCTGCCTCCAGCCTGCTCTATTAACTTGTATTTACTAGATGAATACTTTCTTCTGGCACTGAGCTAAAAAACATGGAGAATAAGGAGCAGGGTTTGTGTTCTCAGGAAGCACAGCCATACTATAGCTTTTTTTCTACGTTTGTTTAGGTCTAAGGTACGTATTTCTTCCAGCAGCTATTATACCTTTTATAAAGTTACAGTACACCTGGATTTTTAGAACTGTTTTTGTGTGTGTGTATGGTTGGCTGCTGTCTTCAGTGCTTTGTAACAGTTACCTTTGAAATAGCAGTTTCAACAGTGGTTTCAAACTGTCAACTTGATGCTAGTTAACTTTTGCTTCCAGGATCCCTATGGTGTCGCAGTGGGTGGAACAGTGGGACACTGCTTGTGCACTGGATTGGCAGTCATTGGAGGAAGAATGATAGCACAAAAAATCTCTGTCAGAACTGGTATGTTTTTATTTTTTTAGAGTCACCAAGAGATTAGAAATAGGGTATTAGCTCTGATTATTTAAATTCTAAGATATGCCTGTTACAAAGTTTGCAATATCACCCATTACTGCAAACTCAAAACTGCTTTCTCCATCAGTTGACATTAGTAAAATACAAACTCATCTAAAACATTGAATTTGTAGTAGCTTTTGGTTAACATATTTTCTAACCCAGTAAAAAAGTCATTGTGTAGATTAAGACTGTGAATCATAGGTGGAGACCCAGTATACTGATTCTGCTGAAAATTTCCTATGCAGCCATAGATAATTGAGATCTAAAGATGAGATAGTCTTTATTAGTCAGAAGTTGTTAAACATTCTCTTATAATTGGGTTTTATGTTGAATTATAGTTCTACTGTTGCTTGTCAGCACTGTTTCAATTTACTATCATCCTGTCATTCCTCAAAACAGTGCTAGGAAATACAGTTACTGTTCAGTCAGGAATGTTCAGAGTTACTCTTGGCTGTGCCAGGAATGTTCAGAGTTACTCTTGGCTGTGCGAATGGGTTGTTTTCAAGGTTAGTTTACTAGATTGGAAGAATAAGCAACTTAACTGGCTCCCTCATAATATTGTTTGTAAAGTATCAGGGGATAGGAAAATTTTGCCTTAATTAACTTTTTTCTCTTCTCTTGCAGTGACAATCATAGGAGGCGTTGTTTTCTTGGCGTTTGCATTTTCTGCACTATTTATAAGTCCTGATTCTGGTTTTTAACCTGTATTTAGCATAAGATAGGTAACTTGTCTTTCTGTACATAGTGTACATTACAACTAAAAGTGATGGAAAATACTGTATTTTATAGCATTGATTTGTGAGTTTGACCCATTTAATGAAAGTGTTCTGTCCAAAAGAGATAATCATTGATTCTTTTCATGAAATGGATTTTTAAAAGAAACCCTTCTTCTCGGTGTATTAGGTTCCTGTTTCTGTTTTGTTATATATGGAGCCATTGTGCAGTGGGGTCTACCACTTGATTTTTTTTCTGTGTGACACCTTTATAAGGAGTATATTCTCCTTGGTCACTGAGACATTTATTTTATTTTTTTTTAATTTTTTGTGGCACTGGGGATTGATCCCAGGGACATTCTGCCTCTGAGCTACACCATCAGCCCTATTTTACTTTTTATTTTGAAACAGGGTTTCCCTAAGTTGGGAGGGCCTTGCTAAATTGCTGAGGCCGGCCACGAACCTGCAATCCTCCTGTCTCAGCCTCCCAAGTACTGGGATTGATTACAGGCTTGTGCCACCGCACCTGGTTCACTGAGGCATTTTTAAATGTTCACCTTAAAAATTTCCATGGGGAAAGAATGAATGAGTTTCTATTTTTTTAAAACACTTCCCTAAGCCAGTAAGCATTAGTTTAATCAGAAGTCTTTTCAAAATTAGGTTCTTTGTTTTTAAAAAGGAGGCAAATAAGGCATTACTATTATATCAATAACATGATGCAATAAGAATTGTTTTGCTAGGTCCATTCTTTTAATTGGGTAGGACACCCAATATAAAAATAGTCAATATTTGACAATGTGGAATTACCAAATTAAAAAAGAATACTATGAATGTATTCCTATTTTTTCTATATTGAATAAACAATGTAACATACATACAATGTAAATAAAAGTGGTATCACCAGTGCTTATTTTTCCTTGTGTTATACTAGTCATTATCTTTCTAACTTATCTTAGAAGTGTTACTATTTATAGACCAATTCTAAAGTAGATGTAAACACCATACTGTGTAGCAAAGTAAGAGCCAGGTATTATTCTGAAGCATTGTCTTCACTTAACTCCCACAGTTCTATGAGGTAGTAGGTACTAACAAGGTTTAAGAAAAAAAGAAAAAGCAACTTACCCAAGGTCAAACCAGGAGGTGTGCCTCCAGAGGCTGCAGTCATTCGGTATGCTAAGACGGCTTCCATTACCAGTGCTCAAGTCCAGTTGAACTTTACTACTCTACCCAAGCAGCATACAGGCTGCGTTCTAATATAGGCAGCAACACTGCCATTAATAGCCTCTCTAAACCTGAAAGACAGTCTTCATACAAATACCCACGTGTTCCTCATGTGGAACATAACAGAGCAATTCAGGTTCACTGAGCTACTACAAAGGTCCACGATGTAATTTGTACCTTGAGCTTGTGAAAGAACTGAGTTAATCACCTAATATTGTTCTGCATAGATACTGTGGGCAGGACAGCTAAGCAATGAAGAAGAGACCTAAAAGTGGTCCTCAGCTAAAAAATACTTTCACGTGTCCAGTTAGGCAGTAGCACATATTGATGAAGAAAAGTCTTACTACCATAAAAAGTGTATACTACAAGGTAGAAAAACACAATGTTCATGAATTAAGACAAAGAAATTTCAGGTTAGGTCCCTACAGTACACCTTCACTCTTGATGGTTAGACACCCCTACTGATGCCTTAATTTATAATAAGAGAGTGAGGAATTATCACCAATGTTTCTTTTCTAAGCACAGAAAGGACAATTCCTTGTGGAAAGTAGCTGATCACCATCATAAACTGATGAACTTGACATTAGGTCGCCTGGTCCTAACTTAATATGTGAATAACAAGCATAGTTTTTTGAGTCACCATAATTTTGTAGCATGACATGACTACTTAGATTGATTATTCAGACGCAAGCTACAAGGTAAAAATTGCTAGTGTAGTTAGGCTCCACTATTGAATAAAAGAAAGAAAAATGTCATTGACGGTGATTTTAAAATATTTAATAGTCTTTCTTTAAACTCCAAAATGTGGTTCTTACAAGTTATGTGCCACATAAAGCAGGTGTTACTTTTGGAGAAATGCAGGTGATACTAAAAAACATAGCACTGAGGTATTTTTTATTTTTAAAACTGAAGAAGGAAACAAAGTCTGGATCTAATTATTTTTACATTTACCAAAAGAAGAAAAACCCCACAATGCTACTGCTTGGCTCTTTTGCTATAATTTTAGGTTCC
>PVJS01041436.1:0-17968 GCA_004027185.1 Glis glis
TCCTCCTTCTCTCTCTCTCCTTCTTTCTGGCTTAAACGAACACACATCTATCCTCTCACAGTCCTGCAGACTAGAAGTCTGAAATTAGGGCATCAGCAGGGTCGTGATCCCCGGAGGCTATAGAGGAGAACGCTCCCTGCCCTCTTCCTAGCTTCTGGTGATGTCTGCTAGGCTTTGGCATTGCTTGATTTGTCACTGCGTCACTCCTGTCATTGCCTCTGTTATCACATGCCATTCTCCTTATGTGTCTTCTGTCTCTATATCCTATTTTCCCTCTTCTTTAAAATGTTTCTTTTAGTTTTAATTGTGGTAAAATATGCATAACATAAAATTACCATCTTAATCATTTTTAAGTATAGACTACAGTGACATTAAGCACATTTACATTGTTGTGCAATCATCACTACCAGCCTTCTCCAACTTTTTTCATCTTGAAAAACTGAAATTCTGCACCCATAACTCTCATTCTCTCCCTCCTCAACTCCAGGAAGCCACCATTATCCTCTTAGTCTCTATGTTTGTCAGTATTTTAGGTTATCTCATGAGTGGAATAATATAGTATTTTCCTTTTGTGATTGATTTATGTCACTTTGCCTAGTGTCCTGAAGGTTTATCTGTGTTGTAGCATGTGGTCTAAATGTTCTTCCTTTTTAAAGATGAACAATATTCCATTGTATGTTACATTATTTTGCCTGGACTTCCATAGCAAATTTCCACAAACTAGGTGGCTTAAAAAACAGAAATATATTTTCTTACAGTTCTGGAGGCTGGAAGTCCAAGGTTAGGGTGTTGGCAGGTTTGGACTCTTCTGAGCCTGTCCCCTTGGCTTGCAGATGGCTGTCTAAACTGTGTTTTAACATAATTGTCTCTCTGTATCATCTGTTTCCTAATCTCATCTTCTTATATAAAGACACCAGTCATATTGAAGTCATATTGAATTAGGGCTCACCCATACAACCTCATTTTACCTTGATTACCTCTTTTAAATACCATATCTCCAAATAATCACATTCTCACATACTGGGGGTTAGGACTTTAATAAATGCACTTTTGGAGGATACATTTTTAGCCTATCACCATGGCACAGTTATTAAAGTCAGGAAATTAATATCAACATAGTTTTCTCATGTATTCAACAGACCTTGTTCAAATTTTGCCAATTGTCCCATGCCACTTTCCTGGATCCAATCCAAGATCACACATTGCATTTAATAGGCTTATCTCTCTGTTCACCTCTGGATTTGGTACAGTTCCTTGATCTTTTTTTTTCATTTCTTATGATCTTAACATTCTGAAGGGTACTGTTCAGTTATTTTATATAATGTCCTTCAATTTGCCCAATGATTCTTCAAGATTAATTTCAGGTCATACATTTTTTTCAAGAATAATACAAAAGTTATCTTATGTTCTTCTTAGTGCATCTTATCAGGAAGAACATAATGTCAATTCGTACCATTACTAATGATGCTATCTTTGACGCTTTGGTAAAGGTCACTACCTGTCAGGTTTCAGGTTTCTCCATTATATCATTTTTTCCTTTATAACAAATAAGTATGTTACACTAAAATGGCCATTTAACTTTGCTATAATCATTGCAGAGGAAGCTAATGTCATGAATGATCCTGTTACCATGGGATTCTTTTGGAGAAAATGTTAAGAAACAAAGCCAGGAAAGGTAACATGTTCAGGTAGGAAATGATGGTGGATTCCATTTTCTTTAGGAAAATATTTGCTTTATTTCCTTTTGAATATTTTCACAAAATACTATAATTAAGTTGCTTCTGCTGGGTTGGGGACAAGTTTTATTAGTCCCACAGGGAATCTTTCAACCACACAGGCATCCATTGGTCCTAATCATAATTTAGATAATATTCAATATTTCTAAAAGTACTTTTGCAGGCATCCCAAAACTTCATTGATTGGGAATTTGTTTCAACAGGCCCTGGGGTTTACCTTTGATTTACACACTCTTCCCTCATAGAGAGCATAATTAAAGTGTGCTAATAGGATTCCTGAGGGGATAATCAGTCTAGAGGTCAGGATAGTCTGCAGGCTCATTTTCATACCACTTTAAACAAACCATCAGCAGATAAATGATACAAAAATTTTTCAGCATAGAAGAAGACAATAACATTAGTATTAAAACAGCAAACGTCATGCCTTTTGTCCCCAACTCTCTGCTACAAGTATGAATAGGTTTCATCCACCTGTCACCTGTTCAACTAGAAGCACCTGTCATTCTGATCAACCCTTAAATATATAAAATTTGTCCTAAAAATTAGTGTCACTAAGTTCCCCACTATTGGGGCCTTCTAAACCTTCATATCTTTTGGGGAGTGATTGACAAGGTCACTACAGGAGGTCTAGATAAGCATCTTTCAATAGAACCTTCTGCAATGATGGAAATGTTTTATATCTGCACCATCTAATATGGTAGCTACTAGATATGTGGCTATGAAGCACTTGAAATGTAGCTAATATGACTGAGAAACTGTGTTCTTTTAAAAAAAGATTATATAAATTTAAATAGTTACCTGAGGCATCATTTTATCTCATTAGATAACACAGGGACTGTGGATGTTACTGGTCAGAACCCATTCTTACTATTCCAACCTAGCTGCAAGGTATGCTGGGCAATGTGGTCTTCTGTGTACTCAATAAGAGGGAAGCAAGATTGGCAAGCATCCAGCATGCCTATTCTATCCCCTGCCCATTTGATCAGAGAAGTCTTTTTCACACTTGCTTTCACACACAGGACGCACACATTCACCAAGGGGGTCACCCAAAGTAACCCCACCATGTCCCCACATCCAGCTTAAAGTTCAGGAACCCTGGCAGTACACAATCCCTTCCATCACATCCAAATGTAGCTTTTTTATCCAGGTAATTTATTAATTAAGATAGTTGTATGCTATATACACACAGTATACAATGATAAAATAGGGTTGGAATGACTATAATAAACACCCCTTCAGAAACTGGAATCCTGGTCCAGATGTTATCAATGTCCCTCAATTATACCTTGATCCTGGAAACAACTCTCTTGTTCTTTACTCTCCATGGCCCCTGGTCCCTCTGGGAGGCCCCTTTTCACTGTAATTTTTTAACCACATATGAAACTGCAAAGAGTTTTATGGTCTGGAAGTGTATCTCTTCTACCCACATCCCACTGGCCTCAATCTAATTTCAGAGGAGGCTGGGAAATGTAGCATTTCTTTCCGCACAAGAAGCAGCAATTGGATTGATAGCCTCAAGCATGTCTCTGCTGCACTAAGGATGTTCCATGCATTTTATCATTGTTATTTCATTTAGTTCTCATAACAGCCCTATGCAAAAGGTGTTGCTATCTCCATTTAACAGGTAAGAACTGGAAAGAGCTTACACTCTTAGCCATGTCACCCTTTACTGCCCAAAACCTGTGAGTCCCCATCACAATATCAGATAGTATCAGGGAAGGCCAGCTGATGGGCTGCCATTTAACCACAAGATTTTTATCTCACTTCAGATTTTATTTTTTCACTTATTTATTTTTTAATACTTCATTCTGTTGATTGCTAAATATATTCTGTTCTGTGGACCTACTACCACTTGCTTATCCATTCATCAGTTTGTGGATATTTGGTTTGTTTCTAGTATGGGGCTGTTGCAGATAAAGTTGATAAAGAGTATAAACAAGGGGACAATTTGGAGGAACTCTTTTTTACATTCTGTATCATCTTTATATTTACCCTCTATCAGATAAATTGCTATCAAATATTTTCTCCTATAGGTTGTCTCTTTACTCTATTGGTTGTTTCCTTTGTGCTCAGAAGGTTTTTAGTTTGATGTAGCCAAGTGCGGTGGTACATGCTTGTAATTCCTGTACTTGAGAGCCTGAAATAGCTGCAGCAAGCTAGCAATACCCTCAGCAACTTAGACCTTGTCTCAAAATAAAAAATAAAAAGGGCTGAAGGTGTAGCTTGGAGGTAGAATGTTCCTGGTTTCAATCCCCAGTACCAATTTTTTTTAAATAAAGGTTTTCAGCTTGATGTAATTCCATTTGTTAGTTTCTGCATTTGTTTCCTGTGCTTTGGGGGTCCTATAGAGAAAATCATTGCCTGTACCAATTTCTTGAAGTATTTTCCACATGTTTTCTTCTAATAGTTTTAGAATTTCAGGTCTTACATTTTAGGTCTTTGATTCATTTTGAGTTGATTTTTGTGCAGGGTGAGAGATGGGGTGAAGTTTTTATCTTCTGTATGTGGATATCCAGTTTTCCCAGCATCATTTATTGAAGAGGCTGTCCTTTTCCAATGATTGTTTTTGGTGGAGCCTTTGTCAATAACTAGTAGGATTCAGATGCTTGTGTTTGTTTCTGGGATATCTATTCTGTTCTATTGCTCTATGTGTCTATTCTGTTGTTCTTGTTGCGAATACCATGCTCTTTCGGTGACTATGACTCTGGAGTATGGTTTGATATCAGGTGTTGTGATGCCTCCAACTTTGTTCTTTTTCTTCAAGATTGCTTTTATTCAAGGTCTTTCTTTTGTGCTTCCATATGAATTTTAGGATTGTTCTTTCTAGCTAGCTTTGAAAATGCCATTGGCATTTTGATGGGCATTTCATTGAATCTGTAGATCACTTTGGGCATAATGAACATTTTAATAATTTTAATGAATATTAATTCTTCTAATCCATGAATATAATAGGTCTTTAATCTTGCAGTGTTTCCTTCAATTTCTTTCATCAGTGTTTTGAAATCTTCACTGTCACGTCTTTTGCTTCCTTAGTTAAGTTTATTCCTAGGTCTGTTTTTTGTTTGTTTGTTTTGCTATTGTAAATGAAATCATCTTCATGGTTTCTTTCTTGGAAAATTTGCTATTGGTGTATAAAAAAGCTACTGATTTTTGTATGCTGATTTTGTGTCCTGCTATCGTACTGATTTTATGTATCAACTTCTAGAGTCTCTTAGTAGAGTCTTTAGGTTTCTCTATGCATAGAATCATATCATCTGCAAACAGGGATAATTTGGCTTCCTCCCTTCCTATTTGTATACCCTTTATTTCTTTCTTTTGTGTAATTGCTCTGGCTAAAACTTCTGGTACTATATTGAAAAAGAGCAGTGAGAGTGGATACTCTTCCATTATTCTTGAACTTAGAGAAAATGTTTTCAGTTTTTTCCATTCAGTATAACATGGCTATGGGTTCTTAATATATAGCCTTTAATATGTTGAAGTATGATCCTTCTATATTTAATTTATTCAGGGATTTTATCATGAAGGATCTTGAGTTTTACCAAATGCTTTTTTTCTGTATCTATTGATATGATCACATGACTCTTTTTTGTACTGGGGGTTGAACCAATGGGTGCTATACTTCTGGTCTACACCCCAAGCCCCTTTTTGTTTGAAACAGGGTCTTGCTAAGTTACTGCATACTGACCTTGAACCAGCAATTTTCCTGTCTCAACCTTCCAAATAGTGAGATTACAGGTGTGTGCCACCACACCCAACTTGTGATCATGTGATTTTTTTATCCCTCATTCTACTGATGTGATGTATTACATGTATTGATTTGTGTATGTTGAACCACTCTTGAATCCCAGAATGAAACCAACTTAATCATGTTATGTGATGTTTTTGATGTGCTGTTGAACTTGATTTGCTGGCGTTTTCTTGATCATTAAATGGTGTCCTAAAAATCTTGAATGTTCTCTTCTTTCACTTACTTTTCTCTTCTCTTCTTTCTGAATGAAAATTTCAAAAGGCCTGTCTTCAAGATCTAAGATTCTTCTACTTTTCTAGTCTTTTTGAGGCTTCTAACTGATGTTTTTTTTTTATTTAACACATTAAGCTCTTCATTTTTAAGATTTCTGTTGGGTTCAAATTTCTTGCCCATGTCCTTCATTGTTTTCTTAATTTCATGTAACTGTTTATCTCTATTCTCTTGGATCTCATTGGGCATTTTATAATTATTCTTTTGAATTAATTTTATTTTTTGTTATATCATTGTTTAATTTTAAGGAATATTAATTTATAACAAAAATATTATTGATAGAATCATAGGTCTATTTCAATACTTTAAAATATCTTCTATAATATTCTACTCAGAAAGTAGAAAACAACAAAGTTTTTTTTCCCCTGAGGAAGGCTATAAACAGAATATAATATTGCATTGCTATACTGTGTAGAACACCACAAACTTTGAAGACAAGGAAATTTAATTCCATATTTCCCCCTAGATAATGTTTGTTGAAAAACTGATCAGTTGCATTCCAGGAGCTATCTTGCTGTGATTTGCCATCATGATGTAGAAGCAATGAACATTTTCCAGTTAGCATAATGAGTTTGACACTGCCCACATCCACCCTGTGGAATAACTAAAAGGATGGGCCTTCAGCATTACACAATTAATCTATTAGATAAGTCATGCACATAATTAATTTTTCCCAAATCCTCCAAACTTAACTTTTAATTACCTAAAATTTAATTAAATTCAAATGGTCATCATACTTTGAACTACTTACATATCTGTTCGCAGATACTCAGCTTCATAGCAACAGCACCCTGGGATTGTCAAGTGCACAACTATGTTTTCAAAAATCAAGAGTCAAACCGGGCATGATGGCGCATGCTTGTAATCCCAGTACTTGGGAGGTTGAGGCTGGAGGATCCGGGTTCGCGGCCAGCCTCAGCTACTTAGTGAGGTTTCCACAACTTAGTGAGACCCTGTTTCAAAATAAAGAATAAAAACTAGGGCTGGGGGTGTAGGTCAGAGGTAGAATGCCCCTGGGTTTCATCCCCGGTACCACAAAAAAAAAAAATCAAGAGTCAAAAGTAAAACTTATAGGACATTTGCACAAGGCAGAGAATCCTATTTGTCAAAGTAGACAGAAAACAGCTGTCTTTTAGGTTCACAGATAGGTATAATCTAAAACTTGATTCTGAGTATCAATCTTGGAATCATAGCTATACATATACCAATGTGCTATCTAATATTATATTTTGGTACTTTTTTACAGATTTTTATTTTATTTTATTATTTGTGGTACTGGGTATCAAACCCAGGGTAATTCTACCTCCAACCTATACCCCCAGCCCTTTTTATTTTTTGTTTTGAAACAGGGTTTCACTAGGTTGCTGAGAGTCTCACTACATTGCTGAGGCTGTCCTTGAACCTGTGATCCTCCTGTCTCAGCCGGCCAAGTACTGGGATTACAGGCATGCACCACAACACCCAGCTTCTTATAGTTTTTTTTTAACCTGCCCCAAACAACTCAAGTAATGTTTCCCTTATTAACAACTTCATTCCATGTTTGGTTAGTGGAATCATGAGACTATCTAGCCTAATAGTTCTAGGGAAATTTTTTCTGGTTGCAAGCTGATGTTTTGCTGTGGAGCCATTAATTAAGCCTAAAGGGAAAGCTAAATTACATATAGAAATTCATGAGCCAATGATATATTCTGAAAATATGAAAAATAGATTTAAGGCAGATGGTAACACAAGAAGAGTTACTCAAATAGTAAAATAGCACCCTGAAAATTGTTCATAACCAAACCTAATTTTCTATTTGTTTCATCACATGGGTGAAACTACTCAGTCAATAGAGAACAGGTAGGGGCGGGGAGACTGCCTGGTTAGGATCCACAGAGACAATTCTTTTCTTATGGATCCAGAGGATGAAAATGACTTTTGATGTCATGAGAGTTTATCTCTCCAAACAAGTCTAGTCTCCTCAACTGTGTTGTGTGCCTGGAAAAATAGTAAACATATCTCCATAAAAGGTAAAGACTTCAAGGAAGCCACAAGCTTCACCCAGAAAGGTATGAAAATGGCATGGATAAGGAACACCACATGTTGATTTTAGCAGGTACATACCATAGAACCCCCCCCAAAAGAAAAGTCTCACAGAAAAATTAGATTCATAATAGAAAAAGAAAGTACACACCCAAAGTAGGCAAATATATGATTTCTAGGTTTCAAATATGCAAAATAATTTCACAATGAAATGCATTTATTTGCATGACTTAGTATTATTTCATATTAACCAGATCTGATTATTCTGATAAATCTCTTATATATGTTTTAGAATATCTATGTTTCAAAATTATCTATTTTCAAGCCATACAAACTATATTTTTGAATCCATGTGTATACATGCTATCTTGTTTGGTATAGCGGATTCAAGATATAAGAAGATTAATAAAATTGTTTTTACAAATCTTAAGTCACAGACTAACAAATAATATATTTCCTTAGGTTTTCTGGACTACACATTACTAAAAGTAACTTGTATTAAAACAGTCTAGATTTTCAGATATAAACCCAAGCCACTGGTTGGTTGTCAAAATCAATAGGGTTGGAAGGACCTTCAAAAATTGGCCATTAAATCTTAAGTCAAATAATTCTTAGAACCTGGACCATAATACATGGAATGCCTTCATTTTTCTTAGTACCAACCGTATAAATTGACTCTGAAATGTGCAATTATGCCCTTTTATGTGCTTTAGACTGACATAATGTTTTTGCAATCCACACTTTGTAGGAGGGCAGGTAATTCTAGCATACAAGAAACTCTAATGCAGAACGAAGGATGCTCTCAGTGGCTCTATTCCACTTTTGTTTTCCCACACTGTAACCTTCGGCCCTGCATCAAGGCCTCCTTGTATACCAGTTTCTGATGTGTCACCAACCATCACACAGTCGCCAGGTTGTACTCTGAGGAGATCGCAGGAGTGATACAACGTGGAAGGGGCTGGTTTCTCCTCTTTCTGCTCTTTATCAACAATAGCATCAAAGTAGGAGTGAAAAGCACAATCCTCACTCTTCTCCCTCTGTCTGTCTGTACCGTGTTAACAAGAGTAGGCAGACCTTCTTGTGAAGCTTAGTGCACATGGCTTTGATCTCTTCTGCTAGGGTCATGTGCCATGAAAGTATAAATTTCAGCCAGCTTCCTATTGTGGGTACCCCCTTTAGTTTCCTGAACTGCTTCTCCCCAGTGTGAAGTCCTCAGGTCTGTGATGCATGTGCTGTAGGGATGAAAACATTCCTTGCTGAGTTTTACTTGAACTTTATCACAGATGATTTTAGTCTTTTTTTTTTTTTTTGCGGTACCGGGGATTGAACCCAGGGGCATTCTACCTTCAAGCTACACCCCTGGCCCTATTTTTTATACTTTATTTTGAAACCAGGTCTCACGAAGTTGCAGAGGGCCTCACTAAGTAGCCGAGGCTGGCCATGAACCCGGATCCTCCGGTCTCCACCTCCCAAGTACTGGGATTACAAACATGCGCCGCTAGTCTTCTTTATAATGGCGTTTTGATTGTAAGAGCTTTATTACCTGAAGAAGCATGAGGAATGGGGCATTTAGGGTTGGACAGATTGGCTTTTGAAAGTGTTTTGCTTTTTATTAAATCAGAGAATTCTTTGATTTCTCCTAGAAGTTCCAAGATACCTATCCCGCTCAACCTGGCCATGGTGATAAGTGTGTTCTCCAGGTCTAAGAAAGTTGCCTGCCTACATGTGGCTCAGCCCTACAGCATTCGCAAACCAAGCCTTTCTTTGAATATTTTATCGGGAATTTCATCTACTTCAATATCATTGGAATCTCTTACTAGAGACTTATGACATTTTGGATGTTTGATATGACCTTGCATTCTCATATTTCTTATGTTCCTATGTTGAGATTTGTGCATCTGGTGGAATGAATATCTCCACCACTTTTTTAAAAAATATGCTTTTATCGGTGCATTGTAGTCTCACAGTGATAGGGACATGCACACACACAGCATTTGGTGAGCTTCCTCTCCCCCCTCCACCCCCAGTTCCTTCCCTACTCCCCTTCCCCATACATGATATTGAGATTGGCATTGGTAATTTCACATATGTACATAACGTCAATGGAGGTGTTTCCTTCATTAATTCTCCTTCCCCTCCACCATTACCCTCCCCTAAACCCCTCTATCACTCCACTGGAGTTTCTCCTCCTTTATCTAATGTACTTCTTTTTTTTTTGCACTAATCATTTTTTTTAATGGTACTAGGAATTGAATCCAGGGGCATTTTACCTCTGAGCTACACCCTCAGCCCTTTATTTTTTATGTTCATTTATTGGTGCATTGTAATTATACATTTTAATATATGTCAGGGTATCAACATCATACATGCACACATTGTACATTTAGCCCTCCCTACAATACTTCTAATATCCCAATTACTCCCTACCTTCTACATGTGAGAGAAAACATATGACCCTTTACTTCCTATGACTGGCTAATCGCACTTAACATAATCTCCGCCACTTTTATGGCATGGTCTTCTTAGTAAGTGGATTTCTCCTGAAGATGTGTCTCAGGGAATCCATTGTTATGCAATGTTGACTTTATTTTCAGTGGAGCACTTTAGTGTAAGTTCCCTGTAGCTTTTCTATCTGTGATTAGTGAGTTTGGGCACAGTGCATACTGGACCTGAGTTAGAGAGACCCACTGCCTCAGCTGGGCACACAAGAGTGGGGACACTCTAGCAGTACAGGCACACATAGTGTAGACAGCAGACTGTGTGGGGCACACACTGAGGCTACTTCTAAAATGGGAGTGGTGGCCCCTGTTGTACAATGGAGGTTCCTCAGGATGTGTCACTTAGAAGGGTCTCTGGAGTAGTGGTGAGGGCTCTGAGGCACTTGTTCTCCGACCAGGCAGTGGTGTGGGTTTTGGGAATTTCATGATAAGAGGGTTGGCAGGAATCACAGCACCCCACTGTGGTGCCCATAACCAGTCCTGACAGCAGCAGCTGGTCAGACAGGGTGCAGGAGCAGCTGGTGGTAGGAACCATATGGGTGTGGTGGCAGCAGGAACTGCGGTGTTCCTCTCTGTTGCTACTGTGGGAGTGCTCACCCAGGCACAGGACCTCACTCCCCCAACCCCGGCTGTGCTAGCTTGGGAATGGCGCAGTTGCTGTGTCTTTTCTCCCCCTACCTGGACTTTTTCACTTTTTCAACTGTAGTACTGCCAGGGAGCAAGTGGGAGTGGAACGTGGCTAGAGCCCGGCAAAGGCCTCCTTTGGCTGTGTGCCCCAGTGGCAAGGTGACTGTTAGAGTTGTGGTGTTGTTCAAGGCATCTGCCTTCAGTCTTGACACTGGCAGGAATCTAAATGTGACTGGCCAGGCCCCTTGTCTCAGAAGACAAGCTCTCTGTTCTTGAAGGTGTCATCTTCTGTCCCCCACCTGGTGTTGCCACACCCATCTCCTCCAGTAGGGCACTCAGTAGGTTGGAGTCAGTCACTCTGTTGGACCAACTTTGGTTCATGAGACAGCTACCTACTGAGCCAGTGCAGAAAAATGTTGTTGGGATTTCTGACCCCAAGATCAGTCCAAATTCAGACAATAGGTCCCTTTTCAAGATGGCTCCTGGCTACAGCACCCTGGGTGCTAGCTGGATGTGAAATCCTCCAAAGCCAGACTACTGTGCAGCTCTCAGGTACTTACCCAGTTAGGTTGCAAGCCTGTGAGGGTTGTGAAACTTTCTAGTGGCTGGGATTGCCAGCATCCATGCTCACAGAGTTTGCAAAGGGGGCAAATCCCCTCCCCTGGCTACGGTATAGTTTTATTATTGTCTCAAGTCTCTGAATTTTATAAGTTCCAGTCTGTCTCTTGCTGATGTCATGTTCTCCCAGTCACTCACCTCAAAAGGCAGCAGCTATGTGCCTGTTGCTTTGGTTTTCTCTATGGAAGGGGAGGTGAGAGCTAGGTGCCTTTATAAAGCCACCTTGAAATCCCCGAATTACAGTTTTATTAGGCTACATGAAGCTGTCCTTCAGATTAATGATGTTCTATTTCTATATTTGTATTATAATTATTAGCACATACTAATTGTTCAAAATAATGGCTTTATTGTGACATTTTCAACATCTATATAACATGCTTTGATGGTATCCACCTTCTGTACTATCCTGTCTTCCCCCTCCCCCGGTCTCCTTTCTCTTCACTAATAATCCCCTTCTGCTTTCGCGTCATGTTTTTGTTTTCTTCTTAGACTAAACATATGAGAGAAAACATGTGACACCTGTCTTTCTGGTCCTAGCCTATTTCACTTAACGTGATGATCTCCAGTTCCATCCATTTTCCTACAGATGACATGATTTCATTTTTCTTTATGGCTAAATAAATAAATAATACTCTATTGTTTATATATACCACATTTTTATCCACTCATCTGATCTGATTATATTTTATTTTTTCTCTGTGTTTCTTTTTGCATGTTTTCTACTTACTATATTTTCTTTTTTCAGGATATTTATTTTTTAAATATACTCTTATTGGTGCATTATTATCTCACCTCATAGTGTAGTTCAGAGTTATAGGGACATATATCACTTGGTGAGCTTCCCCCTGGCTCCCTTCCATATTTTCAAATTCACTAATCTTTTTTTCTGCAAAGTTTAATCTCCTACTCATCTCACCCAGTTTGCTGTTCATCCCCCACTCTGTAGCACTAAGTTGGGGTCCTCACCAGGCTCACTCCCTTTGTTTCCTATTACTCAGGGATCATTCTCCTTCACTATTGGATATACAGTATCTTAAGACTCATTGCTTCATGTAGTTGATCTTTTTGTAGTGGTTAAAAATGGAACCTATTATTCCATCTTGGATGGAAGCAGCATTGTAACCTCATTTTGAGAGAAGAATTATTTTCGATTCAGGGCAGAGGAGAGGAATGGAATTCTAGAAGTGACACTGCTACCCCAGAGGAGCTTACCTTCCTCTGCTGTGTCAGCATCAGACATTTATTCAGCTTCTCTTCCTGGTCTGCCTTTATACAATGCTGTCACTCTCTGAGAACAATGTTTTCCTGGGTGGCAACCTAGCATTTTATTGTAAAACAACCCCCAGAAAGAATGTTTGGAAACTTATTCAGAAATATTTCTTTCTGATGAACTTGGACCACACAGGTGTGAAACATAGATGAAGGGCAAAAATACTTTATGAGTGTTCTTGTGCCTCCCAGTCTTTGTCCTCTCCTCAGTAATAGTTCATTCAATGATGAATTTATTTATTTATTATTTATGTACTGGAGAATTCTACCTCTGAGCAAAACCTCCGGCCCCACTTGATTTTTTATCTTGAAACAGAGTCTCACTAAGTTGCCGAGGATCTTGCTAAGTTGCTGACACTGCGATCCTCCTGTCTCAGCCTCCCAAGTACTGGGATGATAGGTATACACTCCCACACCTGGCCAATGATGATATTATTTTAAGGAGTATAACCAGAGAAGTTTATTTACTGAGTATCTACTATGTGCTGCACACTAGCTAATATGTTCACTTTTTTAGGCTGTATAAATGTGCCTCTCTTCAGCCAGGCGTGGTGGTACACGCTTGTAATTCCAGTACTTGGGAGGCTGAGACAGGAGGATCTGGGTTCCCGGCCAGCCTCAGCTACTTAGTGAGACCGCCGCCACTTAGAGAGACCCTGTTTCAAAATAAAGAATAAAAAATGGGGCTGGGGGTGTATCTTGGAGGTAGAATGCCCTGGATTCAATCCCCAGTACTGCAAAAAAAAAAATGTGCTTCTCTTCTTTAGCACTTAATACCTTATTCTTCTTTGCTGGGTCCTAGAATTATGTAGATGAATGTCAGTCTTCTCATCTAATTGTGAGCTTATTTCATACTATTCTTTGCTGGGTCCTAGAACTGTGTATATAAATGCCAGTCTCCTCATCTAACTTGTGAACTTATTTCACTTAAAGTCCCTTCCTTATTTGACATGTATATACATCCCTTGTAGCATTCAGCACAGTACCTAGAATCTGGAAAGAACTTAATAAACGATTGTCATTGAGAATGAACTCTTAAATACACACATGCATTTGGGTTTTTTGATATATAGGTATACACCTCACTGGTCTGTGCATTCCCTACTTCCTTGCAGCTTTCCCACAGAAACCAATTTGGAGGAGCTCGTGCACTCCTTTCTAAAAGACATTCTTCCCCAGCAGTAACCACTGCTGCTCTGCAAGTTCGATCAAAGCAAGGCAGGAGTCTCCCAAGAGGTCCCTGTTGTTGAATTTGGAAGAAAGGGCTTTATTTTGTCTACCTGTGGATACTTGTAAGAATGATAGGCTTGGGACTGATGGTGCTAATCATTTACAGTGATGGGACTTAACCAGACCTTTGGATATACTACAGCTTTAGGCTGAAAGGCAGGAAAGGGAATCCAGACACATACAAATATGACCTTTCTTTCCCCAGTAGCTTTCAGCTCAGGCTAAATGATAACAAATGAGGGCTTTTAAAGGAATGTTTTCAACAGAGGTTACTTTCAGCTTTATTTAGGTCCTACTGACTTTTCCATTTAGTGATTTTATAAATTTTACCAGGACTGGGAATTGGCTTTTGGTCTCTTGTCTTTATCTTCTCCATATGCTCCTCTGCACACATTCAGGACTGCATCAATGGATCTTTGTTATCCTAATCTCTCAAGTTCACAAGGAAGACTGATCAGTCTCCAAGATGAAAGGACTTTGGGAAACACCAGGACTAGTTTATTTCTCAGAATGAGTTCTAACTCTGTGGCGTTATAGACACATATTGAAACCTCCCTCAAGATCCTTTTGCTTACTAGCTCAATCTAATTACAGTCTGCAATATTTATCTAGAGGTCAATGAGAAGAAACTGTTGCTAAAACACCTTAACTTTTCTTTTTTTGCTTTCAAAATAATATTAAAGGCAAACAAATTCAGATTTGGGTTGAAAGATAAGGGGCCGAAATTTTGGAAACTCCCTTTTTCACCCTCCTGTGTGTCTTTGCCTGTTCTTTCTTCCATGTTTACATTGCATATAAACTTTCTATTTCAGTGAATGAATCGAGATGAATAGTGTATATATAGAAACAGGTTACATAAATGATCTCTGGCTGGACTTCTGCTTAAAGCCATAAGGAAGTTACGAGGACCAAAGCAAACCTTACATCATAAACAACTAAAAAACTGGACAAAATACAAAAACAAATGGTTTTTAGACCTTGTATGATAGGTATCACTGGAGTTTCATTTCTAAATAGCAAGAATCAAGTGAGGTAATCCCTGTTATCACTCTGGATTTCTACCATAAGTCAGTTTTTGGACCCTAGGCATGAAGGGAGGGGGTGCTCAACCCAAGCAGGGCCCAATTGCTTCATTGTATTCAAGAGACAGAAGTTAGAAAACTAGAGCTCAAGGCAGCCAAGGTGGTTGGATATTGCAGTGCAGAATGTCAGAAAATTATGATCTGAGCAAAAGACTCAAAAACACCTGAAAAAGGATACTTGAGTATCTTTACTAAGTACTAGGCTACATGTTCATGGAAGAGAACTCTACAGATGCAGGCACAGAATACCTAGGGAATTTAATCAGAGTAATCCCTAGAGTTCACTCAGGTTGATAAAATGTTTAAACACTGAGGAGGCAGTCAAACCATGATCAGCCACACAGAAGACCATCGGTGATCACAGTAATCACCCTGGGGCATTCAGTGGAAATCCCATGACTTAGCAGTAGGGCTCTGCTGTCTAAGGGCAAAGGCTACTCTTAACCTGCCCTAGTGACATTTAAAGACAGGTCTCAGAGAGATCAAATTGACCTGTATATTACTTAACTGCCTGACCAATACTCTTTACAGAAAGAAAGATAAAGCAATCCAGATGTTCACAATATAATATCTATAAACTGTCATCCAATAAAAATTACTAGGCATTCCAAGAAATAGAAAACTGTGACTTATAATTAAAGCAAAAATCAGTCAATATGTACAGGTGCAAAAAGGATAAAGATAATAGAATTCCAAGATGTCATGGGTGTTATAACAGGTAGAAGTCAAATATGTGATACAACTATCACAAAAATGTGAACAGGAAATAGGCTTATACTATTGTATGGGTCTTATATGTAACATAATACAATATAATTAGAAAATGGAGAGTAAATGGCTCAAGATGCATGTTGCAAATCTTACAGAAACCACTACAGTTAAAATTTAAAAGTATAGGTAAAAATCCAAGAAAGGAAATTAAATAGAAGAATGAAATCTGCTTTACCTGAAAAAGGCAGAAAAGGAGGTAAAAAGGGACAAAAATCTGATGAGACAAATAAGATGGTAGATTTATATCTAACACCATCAGCAATTATAGTGAGTGTAAATGGTCCAAATACCCCAACTGAAATACAGAAATTTTCATATTTGAGAACAGAAAAAAAATTCAAGACCCAACTATATGCTTTTTACAAGAAGCACATTTAAATATAAAGATATGCATATATTAAGGACGAGATACTATGAAGCCCATATAATTGCTTTCAGAAAATAGTGGAAGAAGGACTTCCCAATTAATTTATAAAGATGGAATTACTCTTATCTCAAATACATTTCAAGAAAAAAACTAGAGCAATATTTCTCACGGACATAAAAATAAAAATTCTTGATAAAATTAACAGCAAACTAGCAATTTATAAATTTAATTCATCAATATATCAAATGATTCAGTGCAATCCCAGTTATAACCATAGCAGGATATACCATTGAGGGAATGGAAAGGGTAAATAGTCAAAATTATATTGAAAAAGAAAAGGTTGGAGAACTAATACTACTTGAGT
This sequence comes from Glis glis, assembly GCA_004027185.1. NCBI lineage: Eukaryota > Metazoa > Chordata > Mammalia > Rodentia > Gliridae > Glis > Glis glis. The sequence goes on from PVJS01041436.1 coordinate 16,603, forward strand.
TCAAGATTTGTTATAAAGCTATCAAGACAGTGTGGTATTGGTGTGAATATGAACCTATAAAATAGAACACTTTAAAAATTCCAGAGTAGACCCACATATAGATAGTCAATTGATTTTTAACAAAGATCCAATATAATTTAATAAAGAAAGGCTAGTCTTTTGTTTTTGTTTTGATGGTACTGGAACAGTTGGATATCCATATAGGGGAAAATGAACTTTAGCCCTTAGCTCAATGCTGTAAAGAAAAAAAATTAAAACAAGACATTTACTCTATAAAAAGAATCATAGGAGGAAATTGTCATCAGAGGCCTGAATTGAATATTGTATGTCTAATCCAAAGTACTTTTCAAATTAGCATCTCCTGCCCTGACAGAGGCAGTGGGAGGTATCAGAACCTTGCACACGAGAATAAACTAGCTCAAAGTAGCTGATGCTCCTAAGAACTGCTCAAGAAGGAAACCAAGATGAAATGATAAAGCTTTCTGGTCCTTTGAAGCTGATGTCAGCAAAGAAATGCCAAACCCTATAAATATGGCCACTTCTACTGAGTCTCCATTTTCCATTTTGTAAAATGTTTTCTCAAATAGACAATATTTTCTAAGAGGATAATATGAGCATACTTTTTTTTAAAGGGACCATGTTACTTCCAAATGCTGTAAATAGAAATATACTTGGACTAGGAGGGTAGTGTGTATTTGAGGTTTTATTTTAGAGGAGGTTGAACTTGATATGCTGCCTGACCTCAGGCAACATAAATTTTTTTATCAATAAAATAAAGAGCTGTAATTAAATCGCTGTTTCTCAAACACGGGTCCTTGGACCACTTAGAATCACCCAGATGCTTATACAACTTCAAGTATGCCTCTACCACCCTGAACTTCATCAAGATGTATGATTACAATGCACCAATAAAATAAAATAAAATAAAATAAAATAAAACAAAATAAATTTGGGACCTTCCCTAGACCTACCAAATCAGAATTTTTGGAAGTAGAACCCAGGAATCTACATTTTTGGTAGCAGCCCAGGTAAAGTTTGAGAACTACTTGATCGGGTAGCTACTAATATCCTTTTTTTTTTTTTTTTTGCGGTACTGGGGATTGAACGCAGGGGCGTTCTGCCTCCGCGCTACACCCCCGGCCCTATTTTTTTTTAATGCTTTATTTTTGAAACTGGGTCTCATGAAGTTGCGGAGGGCCTCACTAGGTAGAGAGAGAGAGAGAGACAGACAGACAGAGAGAGAGAGAGAGAGAAAGAGGGAGAGAGAGAGAGAGAGAGAGAGAGACAGATCGATTGATCGCGCACGTGCGCGCATGCGCGCTAAGGTTGGCCGCGAACCCGGATCCTCCGGTCTCCACCTCCCAAA
>PVJS01041437.1:0-17966 GCA_004027185.1 Glis glis
CCCCCCCCATTCTATTCCCTGAGGCTATTTATTACTCTTTTCAACTGATTTTAACTGCAAATAGCTCAATAATTATCTTACTTGGGAATTTGGGGGGAGATTGCAGGGGTTTTTGTTTGTTTTTGACAAATGGATCATCACATCAATGTAATTAAGAGCCTGAGTTCAAGGCTCAGGCTTGATTCAAATCCTGGCTCTAGGATTTAAGTCCTGCCTCCAGAACCCGGGGAAAGACTTTTGTGTCCCTTGGATTCCTCACCAATAAAATGGAGACATGGTGGTAAGGATCAAATGGGGTAACAATCCCTGACCCAGACCTACAGTGATAGTCAGCTATTCTTGTTATTCTCTTTGTTATTATTAATTCTATAAGAGAAGGGTCTACATGCTATAAAAATCAGAAATGAGCAGGAGAACTAATATGTACTCACTTTCATATAAACTGAGATAGGCAATTGTGCTGGGCTATGTTCTCTTTGAAAAGATGTTTCATTGAAGTTGCCTTTTGACTTGCTCTCAAAAAATATGTTTATTCCAAGGATTATTCATTTCGTAAAAATTGTTAAAGTCTGAAAGGTGTACACAATGGAGGGCCAGGCTATCTTGGCCATGGTGGGGAGAGCACGCAGGGTCACACTGGCTGCTGTTGTGAGAAATAAAACACCAGAACGGTCCAGAGAGGAAAATTCTTGGGTTCAGAATTGTTCACAATTCTTAGGCAACCCCGCCATTATTTTTGGTCCTGAACTTCTTCCCCAGTGAAAGGACAGAAATTTTCTAGGGCCTTTCTTACTGTAAAAATGCAATAAATTTTATCAAATAATTGTAGAGAAGTTCTGTGCAGTATCAAGAGCAGAACATTATGGGAGATTTAACTTCAATGTACAGGTATATCAGACCTTACAGTTTACACCAGTGGTTCCCAACATGTCACTTGCACACAGCTCCCCCAGGCCCATCAGCAGGAGGATCACCTGGCAACTTGTTAGAAATGCATATTATTGGACTCATGCCAGACCTACTGAATCAGAAACTCTGGAAGCAGATCCCCAGCAATCTAGTTTAATAAGCCCACTCAGGGATCCTGAGGAATGCTCAAGTTTGAGAACCACCTGTTTACATGGTACTTCCTCATACATTGGCTCAGAGCAAACCAGTCAGATGTATCTCCATGATTATTATGTTTCTCTGTGCTGGGCACTATGCTAAGCATTTTATTATCTCAATATAACTGTCTGGGTCAACATTCTGACTGATATAATCCAAAACAAGTGACCACACAACTTAGAGAAAGGAATATTTATTAGCCTACAGTTTTCTTGTGTGTGTGTGTGTGTGTGTGTGTGTGTGTGTGTGTGTGTGTGTTTGAGATTTCAGGGTTCAGTCCATGTGAGGCCAGGGTCTGAGGAGCTCAGGGCATAGCGGCCGAAAGCAGAGAGAGGGAGAGAGGGACGCTCTGCTCTCACATCATGGAGGCCGGAAGCAAAAAAAATAAAAAACTTTAAAAAGCAAACAAGCAAGGGGATTCAAAGACAAAATCATAGTCCCTAAGGGGGGCCACCCACCCCAGGCACCCACCTTCTCTAGTCACACCCCACCTGCCGAGGTTACCACTCACTAAATCCAAACAATGGATTTATCCATTGATGAGATTACCCTCATTACTTACTTATATCAATTCTGAGTATTAATCCATGAGTTCTTCAGGGCACATGCTATATCTAACCATAACAATATCTTTCAACACCTGTGAGGTATGTGGGTGGGGGGAGAACCTCTGTCCTCAGCCTCAGCCACACTGGCATTTCTATACTTACAAGTCTGGCTCTTCCCATCTCTGGGACTTCTTTACCTAGTGATGCCCACTCATTCCTCAGGGCTCAGCTTAAGCATTCCTTCTTCAGATAAGTCTTCCTTGACACTTCCATACTATGTTGGCTTGCACTAGTACAATTTATCACAGTAGAATCTATCATAATAGAATTAATTATTTTTGTAATTGTCTATTTAATATTTGTGTCCACTATTAAATAGTAAGCTACATGAGTCAGAGACACTGTATGACATCCTCTCTGATATATTCCCAATACCTAACACAGTTCTGATCACATATAAAGTGCCCAAAAAATATTTGTTGAAGGAATGAATTTGAATGCATGAATCCCCTTTCTACATAGGAGGAAACTAACACTCCAAGAAGCTAAGTAACTTTCCCAAGATCACATCTATAAAACATCAGACCCAGGACTTTAAACTCTGGGTATTTAACTACTATACTTATTGCCTTTCTAGCTTTTAATGAAGAAAATAAAGTTACTTTTTCCAAGAGAAAAAGTAACTCACCTAAAGTCATAAACTAACAAAAGAATTGGAATTAGAATTCACGGCCTCTAACATTTATGTTCTTCTATACCACTGTATCCATCAGAATTCTTTCAGCCATAATCTAAAGATCTAACCACATAACTTAGAGGAAAGAAGATTTATTTTCTTATAGTTTCAGGCTCAGTCCATGTGAAACTGGGGACCGAGGATCTCAGGGCATGGTCGAGGGAGAGCACATGAGCTGTGCCCCTCACATCACAGAGACCTGAAGCAAGAGAGCAAGAGCAGGGGGAGAAGGAACCCTTTATATAATCCCCAAGGCTGCACCCCCCCAGGAACCCACCTCCAGCCACACCCTACCGGCCTACCAGGTACCACCCAGATAAATCCATTACAGTGGATTTATCCACTTCTGGGATTACAACACTTATAACTCAATTACATCAGTTCCAAATATTAAGTGAGCTCTTTAGGGGACATTTATATCTAACTATAACAACTACATTGTGCTGTTTTATTGTTCCCTCCAGGAGCTTACAGCTAGTGGATGGGAATAAAGCATACACAAATGAACTAAATTCATAGAAAAAAAATTAAATAAGAAATATCTACAGGACCTGGTAACATGCATGGTACATAGTAGATGTTCAGTAAATATGTGATGAATGAATAATGATCATAGTTCTCACCTTCAGAGTAGTTACAACATGTCTGACTCTGCTAAGTATTTACACACATATCCAGTGTCTCTCAGAGTGGGACCCAAGGAGCCTAGGGAGCTTGCTGAAATGCAGATGACTAGAACCTTGATCTAATAAATTGGAATCTATGGGTGTGGTCTTGAAAATATGCATTTTCACCTGTCTCTCTGAGTGACTCTCCTGACTACTAACATTTGAGAGACACTCCATCGCTACAAGAATCATCAAAGTCAGGCATTGGTTACCCCTTGCGCACAAGAGAAAATTCTGCTGGAGATGTAATTAATGTCGCTGATGAGCAGACATTAAGCTCATAAACATCTGAGACAGGAAGGATTCGAAGCTAATTCTGACTCCCAAAGCCTGGCCTCTTTTCACCGCCACTGTGGAAGGAAGGACAGAAGGACAGAAGGACGGGAAGGAGGGAGGGAGGGAGGGAGGGAGGGAGGAAGGAAGGAAGGAAGGAAGGAAGGAAGGAAGGAAGGAAGGAAGGAAGGAGAGGCAGAATGAAAAGTAGGCGAGGAAGAAGAGAGAAAAGAGAGAAGAGGAGAGAAGAAGGGAAGAAGGAGGAAGGAGGACGAGAGGATGATATAGAAAACGAGTTTCAGTGAGAAGGCAATCACTCTCCAGGCTAGATTGTCAGAAAAGTCCTGCTGGAGAAGCTAGGAACTGAGTGGAGATTTATGAGCTCCCTTTCCTCTGTTTATCGAACAGCGTTTCACTCACTGTGGCCAGAAGGGCTGTCTTCCAAATGCAGGTTTCCTGAACCTGTGTTTAAATTTTGTAGATATACATTTATTACATGTGTTGATAACACTTACCAGAAAGCCACCTTACAGGGATGGAACACAGACTTCCTAAGGTGTAAGCAAGTACCCCAGATGAGGGGAACCCCAGGTCAGATGCCTGCCACTTTAGTCATGTTAGCAGCAAACCTCTGTGTGCAGTCAGAACACCCTGGGATGCAGGGCTAATAAGAGTCTTAAAGATCACAAAATGGTCCTTTGGAATCAGACAAATCATTTTTCACACAGAGTGCCAAGTAAGTATGAAAATCCAGGGCTAGCTACACTACTTCCCAAGGAGTATACAAGCAAACTCAGTGCACACTGACCTTAAGTATTGACTTTGAGCAGCAGATCCATCCTCTGCTGCTGCTGTCTTCCAGCTCCCAGATGCAATTAATTGTGTACATGTATCCATTCTGTCTTTTATTGTATGCCTACTATGTGTCTATGTGTTCATACAAATCACTTGCATCATTTAAGCTTTAGATTCATAGCTATAGTTTGGCTTTAAAGCCTCCACCAGAATAATCTACTAGAAAACTCTATTTCCATTAAATTTCGTTGGCATGGCAACCACCAAGCAAAACTGTGGAAAGTGCCTTAAATTTCATAGCAGTCTGTTAGCCAGAGTGCATCCGCAGGGAGTAGGCCATCTATAGAGGCTAAAAATAGACATATTACAGCAAGGTGGCACCCTACCCGGGAAGAGCAGTGTTCCTTTCTCCCCTTGGTGGGGTCAAACATGAGCCTGTGGAGAGGATGGGCCAATTTTCCACTTGGTTTCTTCAGCCTAGGGCTTGGACTAAGAATGGAGAGACCCCAAGGTCTTAGACCCACTTCACCCCAGTCAGGGGTGTGTTTTGATTTAAACCGGGCAACATATCTCTGGGCTTCAGCATCCTCATTTGTCAAAGGCAGGAGCTAGAATGAACTAACAACTTTTCAGCACCACAATCCTAGTCATTAGTTCAGTTAATGTATTTGTCATTTCTTTGATGGCAAGGATGGGGTGACTGGAGAAGAGAACATGGCAGGAAGTTGTGGTGGACAAGTTTGTCAACAGGCACTTGGGCAAAATTCATTAGATGCCCTCTCTTCTTGTAGTAACAGCTGCCATGTATTACATCTTTCCCATGTGCCAGGGATGGTTCTAAGTGGTTTACAGATGATAGGCCACTTAACCTTCCTAACAAGGGTAGGGGAAAGGTGTGATTGACATCTTCATTTCATAAATGAGTAAATTGAGTCTTGGAGAGGTAAATAGCTCATGTGTACAGAGATAGAAAATTGTGTAGCCAGCATTTGAATCCAGGCTACTTTAATGAAGAACTTACATGCCTGACCATTTTTTCTACCTCATGCCTAGATTCTTGCCCATATACTCAGGGCCCTTGAAAACTAATTGTTGGACATGTAGTCAATGGCTGCTCAGCTAGAAAGTTCTCAGTGCCTATAATTCACAAATCTGTTAGCGCTTTCCTTTTTTGATAGTTTATAATGTGAAAAGAAACCACTGAGGCTTCTTCCATAAGCAAAGGCTGTGGTTCTTCCCAAAGGAAAGGTGAAATATCCTCAGTCGGGGAGAGCTAGAAAGCATGCTGCTATAGAAGAAAATATACAGTTAAAATATGAGGCTTGTTAAATAATGAGTTTGAATTATGTAATTATATGAAGAATGAATTATGGAGATGATGCACTGTCAAAATAGAGCCTGTTTTCTAGGACCTAAAATACATAGGCAATTTTATTCCGTTATTTTAGGTGAAAATTACATTTGTTTTTTAGAAGCAGAAAGAAAAGAGAGAACTTTGATGTAGGCAAGGGAGAACTGAACTTGAAAATAAAATATACATAGACTTTTCTCCTTTATGTAAAGGAAATACATAGTAAACAGTCAAAACTAGTTAAACCCATAACCCAGCAATATAAAGTGAATCCGTTTTTAACATTATACACTAGTGCAGACATGTGAAAGCTTAATTGGAGCCCTTTTTACCCTTCGTTGGCTACAGAAATAATTCTTCTGAGAAGACAGAAGAATCTCTTCTCCCACTCCTATCAGTACAGGACTGGTTTCCTAGGTTATGCTAAGAAATTTATTTTACAAGACAGCTCATGGCTAAGATTTTAAGGTAAGTTTAAAAAATAGCTTCTTTAAGATATTATTATAAGGCAAAAATAAGTCGTGTTCTTCAGTCTTTAGCTTCTAATCTAATTCCTCTCTAAAAATGGATCATTAGATCATTTTAAACTTTGTATTGGAAGCATATTATAATTTTTATATCATAATTGTAAGTCCTAATGAATTTTCACAACTAGACACAACCATGTAACCAGCTCAAGAAACAATAATCACCTGCATGGTAGAACATTCCTTCCTATTCTATCAAGTACTTTTCCCTGCCTCTCCTAAGGCAGTACTATCCTGACTTCTATGGCATGGAATAGGCTTGCTTCCATGTGCCTCACATAAACAGATCTGCATCGAATGTACTCTTTTGTGGATAACTTTTGTTCAACGTCGTTTATGAGATTCATATTATTGTGCATAGTTGTAGTTTGTTCATTCTCGTTCTCATATAGTATTTTATGTGTGAATACTACACGGAATATTCCATTTACTCATGGATTCTACTAAAAATGAGCATTTGGATCATTTCCAGTCAGGAGTTATGGTGAAAAGCTGAAAAGCTGATACGAACATTCTAGTGAGACATTGAATATATGAGCAAACAATGGCCAGACCATAAATAAAAACAGAACCCTACATCTATAGCAATCTGTCCAGGATGCTAAGCCACAGCTTCAGTGGCAGTTGGCCCCCAAAGGCCCAGAACTCTACTATAAATGCCAGTTTTCATAATGTTGGGCCCTACTTTTAATTTAGAACCAACTAAAGAAAGTCAAATGGTATATACACACAATGGAATTTTAGCCATAAAGAAGAACAAAATTATGTCATTTTCAGGAAAATGGATGAAACTTGAGAATATTGTACTAAGCGAGATTAGCCAGTCTCAGAAAGTGAATAGTTGAATGTTTTCTCTCATATGTGGAAGCTAGATAGAAATTGGGAAATAAGATTAACCTCAGATAGAAAAGCAGAGACTCCAGTGGAGTGATGGAGGGGGTTTAGGGGAAGGAGGAGGGGGAATAGATACAGGAAGAAGGTAACAATTGAAATAATGCTATGTACATATGTTAAACTACCAATGCCAATCTCAAAGACATGTAAGGGGAAGGGAAGGGAGTGGGTGGAATCCAGAGGGAAGTGCTCCATGAGTTGTGTGCATGTATATTCCTATCACTCTGTACCTCAGTATGATGTCTAATTACAATGCACCAATAAAAGAATATATATATATATATATATATATATATATATATATATATATATATATATATATATATATATGCGCGCTCCTCTAACCAAGCAAATAAGTTGCCTTTCTGTACTTAGTCCACCTAAGGCTTCCTGAGCCAACAAACTCCAATCAGAGCATACGAAGCCTTCCCTTCTTCTGTGAAAGCTTTCCCACTCCTCTCTCTGCCTCTGAGTCTGCCACATGCAAGTGGTGGTAGCTGACTCCCTTGCCAGAGTGAGCTTTGACTAAATAGCCCTTGCTTTGTTCTCATTTGTGTGATCTTCATTTATCTCCACACTAATATATATCTTTGGGTGAACATATGTACATGTGTCTGTGGTGTATCTACACCGGAGTAACATTTCTGGGTAATAGAGTATGCATAAATTTAGTTTTAGTAGATACTACCTAACAGTATTAAAAAACGTTATGCCAGCTGGTTGAGATGGTACACGCCTGTAATACCAGTACTTGGGAGGCAAGGACAGGAGGATCACAGATTTGAGACCAGTATGCCATAACTTAGCAAGACTCTGTCTCAAAATGAAAAATTAAAAAGGGCTGGGGAGGGGGGCTCAATGGTAGAAGAACACCCTTGGGTTCAATCCCCAGTACCACACACAAAAATAGTTACACCGATATATAAGCCTACCAGCTGAGTATAAGAATTCTAAATGCTAACAGTTTCCCCAGCTCTTGGAATTTCTGACTTTAATTTATCATTCTGGTAGATGAGTAATCATATCTCATTGGTTCTCATTTATATGTCCCTCGTGGCTACTGAAGCTGATGCACCTTTTCACATGTAGTTTGGATGTTTGCATGTCTTTTTTTCTATTTTTTTAGAATTTTATTGGTGCAATATGATTATACATCATAGTAAGATTCAAAGTGACTCATTCATATATATTCACAACACCTCTTGGTGTTATTCCCTCTTAGCCCCATTCCACTACCCCCTGTACATACATACTAATAATGCTATCTTCCTATAAAGTTTCTATTCAAATCTTTTGTTCCTTTTTATCTTGAGTTACTCCTTATTCCTATGTATTAATAAAGTTTTGGGGGGAATACTGGGGATTGAACCCAGGGGCATTTTACCTCTGAGTTAGACCCCTAGCCCTATTTTATTTTTTTGAAACAGGGTCTCACTAAGTTTCTGAGGGCCTTGCTAAATTGCTGAGACTAGCCTCAAACCTATGATCCTTCTGTCTCTCATCCTCTCAAGTACTAGGATTACAAGTGTGAGCCACCACACCTGGCTATTAATAAAGTTTTGTATGTGTAATGATTTGGAAATAGAATGTCCCCCTAGCCCTTACAGAAACAGGGTATCAATGTTGGAAGTGGGGCTTGGTTGTAATCTCAGCAGTGGATAAATCCATTGTAATGGATTTATCTGGGTGGTGGCCCAGGCCGGTAGGGTGTGGCTGGAGAAGGTGGGTCCCTGGGGGTGCAGACTCCTTCCCCTGATCTCTCTCTTGCTTCCAGGCTCCATGATGTGAGGAGCACAGCCCATGTGCTTTCCCTCTCTCTGCCTCCCTCCGCCATGCTGAGATCCAGGGTCCCCAGCCTCACATGGACTAAACTGTGAGCAAATAAACCTTCCTTCCTCAACATTACATGGTCAAGTCTTTAGATTATGGCTGTGAGAATGCTGACAGGTACAGTATGTATTCTACATTTGAGCCTTTTGTCAACTATACATATAGAGATTTTTCTTTTATGGTTAGTGCCTTCGGTGTCTTGTTTAAGACATCTAAATCCAAAGCCAGAGAGTTTTCTTCCTATGTTCTCCTCTAAAAGCTTTATTGTTTTATTTTGCACAAATAGATCTATGCCATCTGGAATTAATTTTTAAGCAATAGAACAGGAAAAGGTCCAGATATAATTTTTTGTATATTCAATTAATCCAGTAAAATTTGTTGAAAATGCCATTCTTTCACTCAATGCATTCATTGTTGCTTTTGCCATGATTCAAGTGATGACTGGCATGTGCTGGCTGGCCTCACTCGTGGCTTAGCTTATCTATCTTGTGTCAACACTCTTAGGTCTTCTCTGCCATAGCTTTTGATGGGTTTTGTTCTCAAGTGGAATGAATCTTCCAGCTTTGTTTTTCCTCTTTACTTATCTTGGATATCCTTGACCCTTTGTGTTTCCATGTGAATTTTAGAATCAGTCTACTAATTCCTAAAAAAAAATCTGATAGGAATTAAATTTATAAATTAATTTGGGAAGGATTAAAATCCTTATAAAATCCTTATAATACTGATCTTTCTAAATGTTAAAAATTTACAACTAAATTTAGTTTTTCTCAAGGATGTTCATAGTTGTTGATAAGGGGTGCTGTAAATATTTTGTTAGAATTAATACTATGTAGTTTATATTTTGATATTATTATAAATAGTATGTCTTAAATCTAATTTTCTATTTATTTGTGGATGATATATAGAAGTAAGAATGATTTTTAAATAGTGACCTTGTATCCAGCAACATTGTATATTCAATTATTAGCTCATATTGTTTCTTCTAGATTTTCCTGGCATATAATCATGACATCTACAAATAATGAGAGCTTTATTTTTTTCCTTTCAAGTCCTAATATCTTTTAAAAAATATTGTGGTGGCTACGATCTCCAGTAAAATGTTGAATATAAGTAGTAATAGCTCATATCCCTATTTTAATTGCAATCTCAGTAGAAAAGTTTTCAACATTTCACTATTGGATATGATGTGGACTGCTAGATTTTTGCAATATTCATTATTTGAGAAAGTTGCCTCTTATTCCTAGTTTTCCAAGATACATATCATGGGGAGAGAAACAGATTTTGTCAAATTATTTATCTTTAACTGGGTGTAGTGGCATACACTTATAATTCCAGTACTTGGGAGACTGAGACAGGAGGATCACAGGTTTGAGGCCAGCCTCAGCAACTTAGCAAGATCCTGTTCAAAATGAAAAAAAAAAATTAAAGGGCTGGAGCTCAGAGGTAGAGTACCCCTGGGTTTAATCCCCAGTAAAAAAAAAAAAAAAAAGAAAGAAGAAAAGAAATGGGGTGCTGCCATAATAAGAAACCTAAAAGTAAAATGATTATTTTGGGACAAATTGGTGTGAAAATCTCACAGAACTGGAGGAGGTTATTAGTGAACCCTAATAATACTGGAGACAGTTAATGGAAACTGAATTGTGCTCCTTGAGGACATAAGGTGAAAAATTAAAGAAAAGTGAAGAAAATGTTATTGGAAGCCAGAAAAAAGAGTACCTCTATTATAAAGTAATGGGAAGCTTATCAATATTGTTGCCTGAGGTAGGATGGGAAATTTAAAATATGCCTACTAAGGTGAAAGAATCGCTAAGAGGATTTTAAGCTGAAGTGTTAAATGCACTCTGGCTTCTACTTGCTGCTCATAGTAAAATAGAAGAGCATGGAGATAAGCTAAAGGAAGAAGTGCAAAGGATAAAAAATCCAGGATGTGCTAGCTTTGAAATTGAAATAATTTCTGGTTCCAAGACTTTACAGATGGCAAACAATGCTAAAATTAAGAAATAGCTTTCAGGCATATATCAATCTGGGGCACTCAGTAACAACATGATCTAAAGATGAAGCAGATGGTATAACTATAAAATTCTTTGCTACAAGTTTAGAAAAATCTAAAGCAATGCCTTACCAAACTGCTCAGTGAGAGAAGAAGTTCTGTAAGAATTTGAAGGACCCACTTCATAGATCCTCTCTGTTAAATGACGAAGCTTGTAAGTATCTTGATGATGTTTTTCAACAGCCCCAGAAGAAGCATAAGGTCGAGAAGGGTTTCATAAGGTGAGTGTGGTTTCAGTTACTGGAATAAACACCAATAAGATTCATAAGAGACTCACAAAAAGTTTTGAAGAATTTTATTAATGGCAATGGTATATAGACTGAGAGGGACCAAGACACTATAAAATGACAAGAGGTCTTTGGACCCCCTAATTTATAGAGTCAGAAAGAAGGCTGAGAGAAACTACTCAGATTCAAATATGGCCTACCAAGAGTGGAAGAGGGAAGATGAATTAGAGGTGGAACCAGGAGTCCAGAGAGTGGACTCAAGGGCCATAGAGAATAATTACAAGGCAGTAATAAGAGTGAGTCTTAACAAATGGGCTGGCAATATGTGCTAGGTCAATTTCAGAATTTCTGTGTAGTAAGCCGAGCATGGTGGCACACGCTTGTAATCCCAGTACCTGGGAGGCTGAGACCGGAGGATCCGGGTTCGCGGCCAGCCTCAGCTACTTAGTGAGGCCCTCCGCAACTTAGCGAGCCCCTGTTTCAAAAATAAAGAATAAAAAATAGGGCTGGGAGTGTAGCTCAGGGGTAGAATGCCCCTGGGTTCAATCCCCAGTAACAGACACACACACAAAAGAATTTCTGTGTAGTAGTGATTCCTGCTCGCTCTCACGTTCCTCTTTTCAATGGAAAGGTCTATACTGCTTACCCTTATTCTGTCCTCACTATTATCATGTGGGTATTTGGGGAGTATGAAACTTTTCTTACTAGTTACTTCACAGATCTTCAGAACAAGAGAAACTTCTACAGAAGCTATACTTGAGAACCACAACCAAGTGCCTTGCCTGCACTTGCATCCTGTGAAGGATAGACCATCCAGGATGTGCTGAGCTTGAAATTAAAATTGTCTTTGATTTCAAGACTTCACAGATGGCAGAAGCAGAATTCAATGGCAGCATGGTGCAGTTTCGTTTCAGTTCCTCTGTTTTGACCCTAATTCTTGGTTGTGAATTATTCTCCTTGGCCAGAGAAGACTGTGCAAAGGGAACTTCTGCTTCTGGCTATAACAAATAAGTTGGACAAAATGTATGAAACCATTGTTTCCAAATATTGTAAACAGGCTGTGCAAGGCTATGACCCAGAGGCAGAATGAATAATTTAATCCTTAACATTTTCCAGCCTTCTGCCTGGAAGAACTTTCCAGACCATGGAACATGGAGTAGAATTTATCATTATCACTGAGTTGAGAAGACAAGAAATTGGAGTTTGGGGAGACTATGACTGCTGAAATTTGCAAAACAGAGCTCCAGAGAGGAGGTGACAAAACACAAAAAGAAGTTCGAATCCGGGCTTGGTGGCACACACCTGTAATCCCAGTATTTTGGAGGCTGAAACAGGATTGCAAGTTCAAAGCCAGCCTCAGCAACTTAGTGAGACCTTCAGCAACTTAGCAAGACCATTTCAAAATAAAAAATAAAATAGGTATGGAGTGTAGCTTGGAGGTAGAATGTCTCTGGGTTCAATCCCCAGTACCAAAAAAAAAAGGAAAGAATTTCAAAAGTCTGTGGAGTTTCCTATAAGACTTTAGGTGAATACTAAGCTAAATATATGTATGGTAAAAACACCGCAAAAATGGAAAAATCTGGTTGTAACTAATTGAATAATCCTCAGAGCTCATAAGGCTGGAAGATATTTTCACTCTAATCTTCCAGAGGGAAAGAACCCAATTGATTACCCAGAAAATTCAGTAGAGACCTCAAAATTATCATGTCTTAGTAATAATGCTAAACCAACCTCAGAGAAAAGCCTACGCTAGACTACACTAAGAAAAATTTTAATTAGAGGATCCAAGATGGGGATCAAGGGAGATGCCATGCTGCAATCTCTCTGAGACTTGGACCTCAATCGTCATGAAAACAACTTCTCGACAGGAGAAGAAAACCAACAAAAACATGAAGTAAACAACGAAAACTTTGAAATGTGATGGAATCAAAGCCAGAAGACAAAACAGAGGAAAATAAAAAGCTCCAAGTGCCTTACCTAAGGAAAAGGGGTAGTGCCATCTTGGCCGGACCGCAACGGCCGCTACCAGCATTGCGGCTTCCACATGCCAACAGCAGAGAAGCCAGAGATGTGTTGTGAGTTCAACTGCAGATCAGCAGAGATGAAAGCAAGCAGCGGCTCCTCCACACTCAAGACACCAAACGGCGGCGGCCACAGCAGCTGCAGCGGCGCCATCTTGGCAGGACTTTACCAGCGGCTACCAGCATTGTGGCTCCTACACAAGACCAACGAAGACGCCAGCGACCTGCTGTGAATCCAGCAGCTGCAGAAGAGCAGCAGTGAAGGCAAGCAGTGACTCGCTCCACACGTGACACAGACCTGAACTGCCGCGAAGGCAGAAGCAGCAGCGGCGCCATCCTGGTCAGACTGCACCAACACCAATCAGCATTGCGACTTCTGCAGACCACCAACAAAGAAACTAGGGGAACCTCTTCTAGAACCAGCACTGCAGAGCATCAGTGACAAAAGCAAGCAGCAGTTCTATCCACACTCGGCAGAGTCCCCAGTTCCCGGAGGCCTGACCAGAACCTGCGGCAGCGACTGAGCTACCTCTCACCGCCCAGAGATTAAGAGCAGCGCTCAATGGGACCATAAATCAACGAACCGCCCCAGGGGGAGACCACCCAGCGCAGCCACAGGGACTCACAGGGTCTGAGACAGTGCATATTGCTCCGGTGAAGGTGAGAGTGGGGTCTGCTGTGAGACGCAGTCGACGCGTGGATGAGCTGACGGTTCCTGGTGATATTTGGGTGGGACAGACTTGCAGCCTGCAGGTCACAGCGCCCTTATAGAGTCCCCGGGGATTGCCACAGGACATACAGTTGTGGTACCTGGGGAAAAGTGGACCAAACCAACCCTCTCTGTAGAAAATGTGGAGTTCCGTGTTTGCACAGAATCGGGTCAAAGCGACACCCGCCACTTCTGTAGGCAAAGACAGACACAAGCCTGGGGCCCCCTGCTGGTGACACCTGCCGTAGGTGTAGACAGAGAGAGACATAGGGACAGAGCAAGTAGAGAATGTGAAGACCCATGCTTGCAATGAGAGGGGCAATAGCTGCACTGGTCACCTGCACAGGTAGTGAGAGGCACCAGGCAAGGGTCCCAATCACTGAAGGAGACCAAGAATTAGGTCTGTAAATGGACATTATACCAAACAACTGAGAATAACCATTCAGTAAAGGCTATTCACCTTTAAGGCTCACCTAGTAGCAACTATCTACCTTCAGGATAAAAAACTATAAAGGGAGAGAGATTAGACATAGGAAACCTACAGAGTGAGAGAGAGAGAGAGAGCTAGCAAAAGCAACAAAAGTATAAACATAAGAAACCTAAAATCATGAAAAGGAAAAAGAGCAAAGAAACAATGAGCACCCACAATCCCACAACAATGGAACCTGGCAACTCAGAAGTGCAAAGATTGCCAGAAGGACAATTCAGAACTTCAATAGAAGAAATGACACAGGATTTCTGAAAAGAATTCAGAGAGAACCTGAAAGGAATGAAGGATCAAATAAGCAAAGAATCTGACACCCTGAACAGGAATCAAAAAGAAGCTCTGAAGGAAGTGAAGGATGCAATAATTGAAATGAAGGCATCAATACAGACCTTCAACAATAGACTAGACCACATGGAAAACAAAATCTCACTCTTAGATGACCTCTCCAAAAATGAACACATAGTACATAAATTAGAAAAAACAATTCAACAGCATGAATTGGACATTGAAGAGATCTCAGCCAGTCTTAAAAGAGCAAACCTAAGAATAATAGGCATAGACGAGGGATTAGAAGCTGAAACCAAAGGAACCAATAATCTATTCAGAGAAGTAATATTAGAAAATTTTCCAAACATACAAAGAGAGGTCGAAACACAGGTGCAGGAAACATATAGAACCCCCAATAGACAGGATCAGAGAAGAGGTTCACCACGCCACATAATAATCAGACTGACTAATGTAGAGACCGAGGAGAGAATCTTAAAGGCAGCGAGATTAAAGAGCAAGTAACATTCAGAGGCAAACCAATAACAATCACTCCTGACCTTCCAAACCAAGTCATGAAAGCCAGGAGGGTCTGGAGTGACATAATCCACACTCTGGAAGAAAACAACTTCCAGCCAAGATTTATCTACCCAGCAAAGATATTCATCAAATTTGATGGGGAAATAAAAAAACTTCCATGACAAACAGAAGCTGAAAGACTTTATGTCTTCCAAACCAGCACTATAAAAAATACTCAATGAGATTAATTACAAGGAAGAAATAATAAGGAAATGCCAGAACCAGAGAAACAATGATTTCCATCAAACAAACAACTAGGCAAAGAACAAACACTACCTTTTTTTATTTTTTTTTGCGGTACCAGGGATTGAAACCAGGGGCGTTCTACCTCCGCGCTATACCCCTGGCCCTATTTTTTATACTTTATTTTGAAACCGGGTCTCACAAAGTTGCAAAGGGCCTCACTAAGTAGACAGAGACAGAAGGAGAGACAGAGAGAGAGAGAGAGAGAGAGAGAGCTGAGGCTGGCTGCGAACCTGGATCCTCTGGTCTCTGCCTCCCAAAGTACTGGGATTACAAGTGTGCGCCACCACGCCCGGCAAAACACGACCTTAAACAGAAATAAAATCTCAAAATGTTAGGAATGAAAACCCATCTCTCAATAATCACACTGAATATAAATGGCCTCAACTTCCCAGTCAAAAAACATAAGGTGGCAAAATGGATTAAAAATCACAATTTTCGATCTATATGCTGCCTGCAAGAAACATACCTTACAAGTACAGATATGCACAAACTAAAGGTGAAGGGATGGAGCAAGGTAATCCATGCTAATGGAACTCGAAAACAAGCAGGAGTAGCAATTGATATCAGACAAATTAGACTTCAAATCTAAGCTTATCAGAAGAGAAAAAGAAGGTCATTTCTTACTGGTAAAAGAAAAATCCAGAAAGAGGATATAACAATAGCCAACATTTATGCCCCAAACATAGGTGCAACCACTTTCATAAAAGAAACTCTTCGCGACATTAAATCACACATAGATCCCAATACAATAATATTGGGAGATTTCAACACACCTCTCACACCACTAGATCAATCTTCAAAACAAAAGGTCAGTAAAGATGCCTCAGACCTAAGGAACACCATAAACCAAATGGACCTAGTAGATACATATAGAATATTCCACCCAACTACAGCTGAATTCACATTTTTTTCAGCTGCTCATGGAACCTTCTCTAAAATAGACCATATCCTAGGCCACAAAGTGAGTACTAACAAGTTCAAAAAATGTGACATAATCCTCTGCGTCTTTTCAGACCATAATGGAATGAAAATAGAAATTAACTATAAGAACACCAAGAGAAACCTCATGAACACGTGGAGATTGAACACCACACTGCTGAATGAAGAATGGGTCAGAGAAGAAATAAGGGGAGAAATTAAGAAATTCCAAGAAACAAATGAAAACAGAGAAACAACATATCAAAATCTCTGGGACACCCTGAAGGCAGTATTAGAGGAAAATTCATAGCACTGAGTGCCCACATAAGAAGAACAGAAAATCACCAAATAAATAACCTAATGACACACCTCAAAGCCCTTGAAAAACAGGAACAGTCTAACCCCAAAGCCAGTAGAAGACAGGAAATTATTAAAATCAGAGCAGAAATCAGTGAAGTAGAAAAAAAACAATACAAAAAATAAACAAAACCTAAAGCTGGTTCCTTGAAAAAATAAACAGGATAGATAAACCACTAGCCAACCTAACCACAAGAAAGAGAGAATCAACCCAAATTACTAAAATAAGAGATGAAAAAGGTGATATAACCACCGACAGCACGGAAATCCAGAGGATTATCAGAAACTACTTTGAAAAACTGTACTCAACAACATTGAAAACCTAGAAGAAATTGACAAATTTCTAGACACGTACAACCTTCCTAAGTTGAATCCAGAAGACATAGAAAATTTAAATTGACCAATAGCAATTAAAGAGATTGAAGCAGCAATAAAGATCCTACCATCAAAGAAAAGCCCAGGTCCAGATGGTTTCCCAGGTGAATTTTATAAAACCTTTATAGAAGAACTAATCCCAATACTCCTCAATCTATTCCATGAAATAAAAGAAACAGGACTCTCCCAAATACATTCTATGAAGCCAACATCACATTGATACCAAAACCAAATAAAGACAGCTCAAGAAAATAAAACTACAGATCTATATCGTTGATGAACTTAGATGCCAAACTTCTAAACAAAATACTAGCAACGTGCATTCAAAACCACATCACGAAAATCATACATCATGACCACGTCAGGTTCATCCCAGGGATGCAAGGCTAGTTCCACATACAAAAAACAATCCATGTAATACACCACATAAACAGAACTAAAGACAAAAATCACATGATCATTTCAATAGATGCTGAAAAAGCATTTGACAAAATCCAACACCCATTCATGATAAGAACTCTGCAGAGAATCAGAATAGAAGGACCATACCTCAACATCATAAAGGCAATATACAATAGATCCACAGCCAACATCATACTGAATGAGGAAAAACTTCGAGAGTTCCCTTTAAAAACAGGAACAAGACAAGGATGTCCACTGTCACCACTCCTTTTCAATATAGTACTTGAGACTCTAGCCAGAGCAATAAGGCAAGAGAAAGAAATAAAAGGAGTACAAATAGGAAAAGAGGAACTGAAACTATCTCTATTTGCAGATGACATGATATTATACTTAGAAGATCCAGCAAACTCAACTAAAAGGCTCATAGAACTGATCAACAAATTCAGCAAAGTGTCTGGATACAAAATCAATCTTAAAAAATCAGACATAGATCACACATAGATCCCAACCATAAATCCTCTGAAAAAGAAATCCAGAAGACATTTCCACTTACGATATCCCCCAAAACAATAAAATACTTGGGAATAAACCTAACCAAAGAG
>PVJS01041438.1:0-17967 GCA_004027185.1 Glis glis
CCCTTTTTTATTTTTTATTTCAAAACAGGGTCTCACTAAGTAGCTGAGGCTGGCCTCAAATCTGTGATCCTCCTGTCTCAGCCTCCCAAGTACTGAGAATGCAGAAGTGTGCCACCATGTCCAGCTGGTTTGTGTTTTCAAGGCACAGCAATGGCTAAAAAGATGGTGTGTTGGTCTAGATTAAGACTGGAGCCAACCTGACACCTCATTGCAGTATTGGTCCCTCTTCCAAAGTTCTGTTACAGCATGTGGGTGATATTAACAGCATCCTTCTGGTAGCTAAAATGGACCCAAAGAATAGCACAATGGTCAAAGAAAACCTTGATGTACACCAAAAAAGAAAAAAAAAAAGCCGTGCTGGACTGGCCAGATGACACTGCTGGGGGCCAACATAATGGCTCTCACAGAGTGTGAGATATTTGGGGTTTGGCAAACCCTCTGCAGCTGGCTGCCAGGTCCCACTGCCCCTGCTTCCCCCTGGTGTATTTCAAAGGAAATTAAATCCACATGTTTCTGATTTGCTGACACTTAAAGCTCATCCAAAGGTGGTTTTGCAAGACTGGTTTGGACATAAGGAGCCTAGAGAAACCTTAATTATTATTATTTTTCATTTTGAAAAGCAGACCTGTATGCTTACATAATACGTGTCATGCCCGCAAAATCAGAGCCCAGTTTCGCCTTACCAAATCATTGTGTCCTGGGCCCGTTGAAGTCAACAGAGAGGATAGACAGTGGCTTTCACATCCAACCTAGAAATCTATCTTGAAAATCACACTGCTCATTGCCCCTCTTTTTATTTTATTTAATTTATTTATTTTTTTTTTTTTTGCGGTACTGAGGATTGAACCCAGGGGCGTTCTACCTCCGCGCTACACCCCTGGCCCTATTTTTTATGCTTTATTTTGAAACCGGGTCTCACGAAGTTGCAGAGGGACTCACTAAGTAGAGAGAGAGAGAGAGACAGGGAGAGAGAGAGAGCGAGAGGCTGAGGCTGGCCGCAAACCCGGATCCTCCGGTCTCCGCCTCCCAAAGTACTGGGATTACAAGCGTGTGCCACCACGCCCAGCTTTCCCCTCTTGATTGAGCTGCGCCTAAGAAATGCCAAAGCTAGCATTCAAAATTGTAAGCAGGGTATGGATCGGGCTTATGTCTATCATTATTTCCCCAAACTCCAGACAGAGGGATGAATGCCTACATTCAAGATGGCACCCCCAGGTCCCGGATGTGGAGTCCAAGGACCAAGGGTGTGAACCCGGGTCCAAGGAAGCGTGGCCTGGACCCTCAAGGCAGGAGAACATCACAAAGGTGTTCTGTAAAATGTTCTGAAATGTCTGCCATGTCTCTGAAGGAAACTGAGGAAGCAGCAAGCCACATTCTGCTTCAAGGAACTAGGAATCACGTGACACACTTAGAAATAATTAGCACTTTGGGATGTGACTTGTGACCTCTTTAAGCCCAGCCACATGAAAACGACTGATCAGAGAGATCAGCAATCAAAGGGCCCCTCTGTTCTGAACCACGGATTCACATTTTTGGTTTCTCCTGTCCATCTCTTCCCCTTAAGGCACCACATATGACTTTTTTTGTGTGGTGGCGCACGCTTGTAATCCCAGTACTTGGGAGGCTGAGACAGGAGGATCTGGGTTCGTGGCCAGCCTCAGCTACTTAGTGAGGCCCTCTGCAGCTTAGTGAGACCCTGTCTCAAAATAAATAATAAAAAAATAGGGCTGGGGGTGTAGCTCAGAGGTAGAATGCCCCTGGGTTCAATCCCCAGTACTGCAAAAAAAAAAAAAAAAAGATTCCCTCCATGACACCCTCCGCCGCCGCTCTGCGCTCTCCCCACAGAAGACGTGGCTTTGTTTTGGGTGTCTGCTCAACCCCCGTGGCCCAGCTCTGGGCTCTCAGCGCTTACCTGGAGGTTCACAGTTGCTCTTCACCACCTTTGCTTGGGGTCTGGTGTGTGATTGTATTTTGGACTTTTCACGATGGATGCCATGAAGGCAAAAAGAACTGGAAAACACTGCAGCCCAGTTGCTTTCTCTGCTGTGGTCTAAAAGCTTGGGATAAACCGGGCGTGGTGGCGCACGCTTGTAATCCCAGTACTTTGGGAGGCAGAGACCGGAGGATCCGGGTTCGCGGCCAGCCTCAGCTCTCTCTCTCTCTCTCTCTCTCTCTCTCTCTCTACTTAGTGAGGCCCTCCGCAACTTCGTGAGACCGGGTTTCAAAATAAAGTATAAAAAAATAGGGCCGGGGGCGTAGCGCGGAGGTAGACTGCCCCTGCGTTCAATCCCCGGTACCGCAATAAATAAATAAATAAATAAATAAATAAATAAATAAATAAATAAGAGCTTGGGATATTATCAGGCTCCCTGCCTCCCTTGACCTTAAGCCCGCACCCTTTATTTTTGAGGTCCTGGGAATTGAACCCATGTGCTAGGCAAGGGCTCCACCACTGAGCCATTCCTCCAGCCCTCCCCCCGCCTTTCAAAATCCAGGTGGCCCTTGCTCATCATGTCTCAGTCGAACCATTCCTTCCCGGGGAGGCTGTTTCTTCTCAGCCCAGTTTGTAGCACCTGCCCCCATGGTGAGCCTCTCTCCCTCCTGGGTACACCTGGCCATGTTCAATATATCCTAATTGAGCCAGGCGTGGTGGCGCATGCTTGTAATCACAGTACTTGAGAGGCTGAGACCAGAGGATCCAGGTTCGCCGCCAACCTCAGCTACTTAGTGAGTCCCTCCACAACTTAGTGATACTCTCTTTCAAAATAAAGAATAAAAAAAGGGGGGCTGGGGTGTAACTTCGGAGGTAGAATGCCCCTGGTTCAATCCCCAGTACCGCAAAAAAATATCTATATCTATATCTATATCTATATCTATATATTTTTTTCCTCTGTTTATAAAGACACCAGTCATATTGGGTTAGGGCCCACCCTAATGACCTTATCTCAACTGGATAGTCTGCAAAGATCCTATTTCCAAAGAAGCTCACATTCACAGGCTCTGGGGGCTAGGACTTCAACATCTCTTTTTGGGGGGGTCACAAATCCACCTATAACATGACTCTTCTGGTAAAGAAAAAAGGCAGCTTAAAATTGACATAAACTAGCTGGGCGTGGTGGTACACGCTTGTAATCCCAGTACTTAAGAGGCCAAGACAAGAGGATCACAGGTTTGAGGACAACCTCGGCAATGTAGAGAGACTCTTAGCAACCCAACAAGACCCTGTTTCAAAATAAAAAATGAGGCCGGGCGTGGTGGCGCATGCTTGTAATCCCAGTACTTGGGAGGCTGAGACAGGAGGATTGCGGGTTCGCAGCTAGCCTCAGCTACTTAGTGAGGCCCTCTGCAACTTAGTGAGACCCTGTTTCAAAATAAAGAATAAAAAAATAGGGCAGGGGTGTAGCTTGGAGGTAGAATGCCCCTGGGTTCAATCCCCGGTACTGAAAAAATAAATAAATAAATTCATTCATTCATTCATTAAAATAAAATAAAAAATGAAAAGTGCTAGGGGTATAGCTCAGAAGTAGAATGTTCCTGGGTTCAATTCCCAGTACCCCCCCAAAAAATTGACATAAAATGCAATAACCATTTAATGCATTGTCCAAACACAAATTCTTGGGGTTTGTGTTGGTTGGTTTTTTTAGAATGAAAGGGGATGCTATTAAACATCATGTGGTGACCTTTGGGGTAAAGCAGGGCTGCCTCGGGCAAGCAGTCAGGACACACAGCCACCTTCCATAGCCGCTCTGCTTCTGGCCTTTCCCACGCACGGATGGCTTCTTACCTTCATGCAAATCCTTCTGTTTGTGTTCTCCAGCAAGTCCGGCCTGTTTTATACACAGTCACAGCGAGACCGGGGGATTAGCTGTATTCCGGCTGCAGTTAATTCACTGTTTGCAGTTACCAACTGCAAGTCCAATCGCAGCAATTAATGTGGCCAGATCAACTCAGCTCCTCTCTCCACCTGTTCCCCTGCTTAATTAGGTTCTGATCTCCTGCAGATAGTTGGAGGCTCCAAGGACCATGACCTAAGACTTGGATTAGGAGGGCCACATCAGACACCCTGCCGTGACCACAACACGCAGGCGACATACCTACAACAGCCCCAGCACTTCAGTCTAGAAATTTGTCTTGACAACTGCGATGGGATAACCACCCCCTTTTTCGATCCCCTTTTTTGTTATAGACTTCCTTCCTTTCATCTCCTTCCAAGGGAAGGAAATGTTCCCAGTGGGGCTTCTTTCTGAGGTAATTGTTGGCTAAGAGTCAGCCAGTTAAGGCTGTCCATGTAATTAGCAGAGTCTGTTATGATTTATCAGGATAATGAGGTAGGAAACAAAGACATCACTTTTTCCCCCCCTTCCTGATAGTCTGGCTTCTTTTCTTCCTTTTGGAAGATGACCCAATGTTAATGAGAAAGAGTCACTTATTGTTGGGGTACAAATAGAGAGATAAATGACATTGGTAATTAAGTCTCGGGCCCTCTTGGGTATAATGAAGCCATTTGTCAGGCAATATTATTCAATTAATTAATTCCATTAGGGCTACCACGCTCCTCCAAATCCAGCCATTCAGCTGTCAGCTCCAATCATTTGTGTGATATAAAAATAGAATGGCAAATCAGTGTGTTGTAAAACCAAAAGAGCAGTATTCCCACCACCCCAGGAAAGCTGGATCGGTGAATGTGCGAAGTGCTCAGGGCCAGCCTCATACCTGTTCCCATCCTGCCTGGGACAAATGTTCTGGGTTCAAATCTCTAGGGAGACGAAGGGGCTTGGTCCAGCCCATCTTGTCACCCCATCTCAGTAGGCGCTGGCCAGGCCCATGTGTGGCCAGGGAGAGGTCGAGGACTCAGGTGACATGGAATGGAACGATCTACGGGCTACAGGTGGGTAGATGCGACTTGAGGAACGGCAGCTCTCCGCCCATGTGGCCAGAGCTTGCCTGCTTGCTGTCTCCCCTCTTTTTTGCCAGTGTCAGAGGAGAATCCTGACCCTGTCCCTGCCCATCCACCTCTCACCACTCATAATTCAAGTTCATTCTGTCTCCTCGGTGCTCATGTTAATAGATACGCCCACATTCCCTTTCATTCCCTTACTCTCTCTCTCTCTCTCCTTTTCAACTCTTGCCAACTCTTAGAATTCTTTACTCCCCCCCCAAGTGGAAAATTTGCCTTCAGAAACAAGGAAAGGAACAGTCCAGAACATTCCAGAAAATTCTGCTTACAAGAATCAGAATCAGGACTTTACAAGAGAAAGGACATAGACTCGTTGGGAATTTCAGCAAATCCCCGTGTACCTCTTCATCTGCCCCCAAATCAACCTTTCTTTTGATCACCACCATGAACACAAATAAAATACCATCTCCGTGTTGCACTGATTGTTTTATTCTGCTTTGATTATTACTAATACTCCAGGAGCATTGTGACCTGCTCTTTTTCACTGTGACACAGCAGTATTTCAGCTAAATTCAGGATTAAATGTGCCCTGTGTGCTGGCGTGGGAACCGATCCACCATTCCTAGGAAAACAGCTCGCATTCCAACCAGCTGACTTCCAAAGCCGGGAACATGATCTATTTGTAAGCGCGGTGGCTGCCTACGTGGTTTCGGCCCCCTTTTTTTTCCTCACCTCTCAGCTAATCAAGTAATCTTTTGTGTCCTGAGCCCATTCTGTGGAGGAGAATGAGAATCAACAGTGAAGGTCCCAAAGCCAGCAAGCCAGAGTAAGAAGGAAAGGGCTAAGAACAGTGGTTCTCAAGCCTGTCCCAGCTTCAGAATGGCCTGGAAAACCAGTCAAAATGGACTGATGAGGCTCTGGGGTGGGGCCCAAGAACTGGCATTTCTAACTCCCCTCCTAGTGGAAAAGTTATCTTTAGAAGAAAGAATGGTCTCATCCAGGTGAAAACCACTGACCTGGATCATAAAGGACAAAGAGGTTCCAGAGGTATAACTAGATTTTCAGAATCCTGAGCATCCAGCCACAACCCTGGCTGACCCCAAGCCCACCCTCCCGGGGACAGACCACGACAGAGGCAAAGCAGCCCTCCCTGGCTCGCCCCTACACCTTTCCCTGCAGGCGGAGGCCAAGCCCTAGAGTGGGATTCACAACCTCTTAGGAATAGCGCAGCATCAGTTCAGTTTCTAATTAGATCTAGAAATAATGGAGACGGCTCACAAGATTTGGGGATTTCTGAATGACTGTGAAAGTATTTTATTTTCCATTCCCCACTGATGTCTCACACATCCAAAGATATTCCTCAGGATTGACAAGGATTGGGGATCTACTGTTTTCCTGGGAGACTCAGCTCCTCATATACCTGTTAGCGTGCTGGATGGGGACCTAACAATTCCAATTCTTTTTTTTTTTTTCTGGGATTGAACCCAGGGGCATTCTACCTCCAAGCTACATCCCCAGTCCTATTTTTTATTCTTTACTTTGAAACAGGGTCTCACTAAGTTGGGAGGGCCTCACTAAGTAGCTGAGGCTGGCCGTGAACCCGGATCCTCTGGTCTCAGACTCCCAAGTACTGGGATTAAAAGCGTGTGCCACCACTCCCGGCTCTGACAATTCCAATTCTAAATGCTGTGACTCCAGTGGTCATCTTGCCCAACATTTTCCAAATTCCTCTTTAAATATCATTCACAGAGATTACAATCCAAATCCATGTCTTGATCCTAGTATAACATATTGGGTCTATTATGGTTTAGGATCTAGAATGTCCCCAGAAAAGCTCATGTATTGTCAATGCAAAAATGTTCAGAGGTAAAATAATCTGATCTCATCAGCTGAGAAATGCATTGATGGATTTATGATTTGAATGAATTTATTGGATGCTAATGTAAGCAGGTGGGTGTGGCTAGAGGAGGCAGGTCTTTGGAGTGTGGCCTATATATGTCCATAGGCCCCCTCTCCTCTCTCTCTCTCTCTCTGTCTCTGTCTCTGTCTCTCTCTGACTCTCTCTGTCTCTCTGTCTCTCTATGTCTCTGTCTCTGTCTCTCTCTGACTCTCTCTGTCTCTCTGTCTCTCTATGTCTCTGTCTCTGTCTCTCTCTGACTCTCTCTGTCTCTCTGTCTCTCTATGTCTCTCTGTCTCTTTGTCTCTCTCTCTCTCTCTCTTGCTCTCTCTCTTCCCTCTTCTCTTTCTCTTTCTCTCTCTCTCTCCTTCAGGTCTCCATGATGGGAGAGCAGATCCCCCTGTGCACCCTGCAGCCACCCCCACCATCCACCATTTCTGCTTGGAAGCCAGTCCTATGAACTGAAACCATGACCCCAATAAATCTCCCTTCCTCTAAGTTTGAGACCACAGCAGCGAGAATGCTGACTAAACAGGGTCGTAGCTGGGTTCCCACAGGAGGCAGCAACAAGGGATTTTGTAAAGGTGATTTTGGAGAGTGAACTCAGTGGACAGGAGGGAGCTGAAGCTGGGAAGGAAGAAGAAGGTGTTGAAGGACGGTATCTCGTCTTGCGACGGCCTTCTAGAAAGCTGCCAGGAACACACCTCAGAACTCCCAGCCTGAGGGAAAGACAGGGAGCATCGGCCTCGGATGCTCATTGCTTGTTGGTCAAGAGTCGCCTCGTGGGGTATTTCACCCACATTCCTAGGTCACACACGCTTGAATGCCAGGATGTCATCTCCGAGAAGCCCAGAGGAGCCAGGGAGACACAGGTGCAGCTGAAACGAGGCATCATCTAGTGACACCTGCTAGAAGCTGGTTGCCCTGGCAACCACTGGTGTCAGCGTTGGGCCAGAAGATAAGATGCACACAGAAGATGTCCAATATGGTGCATTATGAAAAAGAAGAAACTGGAAGTCAATGATATTTTTTATCTTATTGATGCATATTATACATTTCCCATGAGCTATAACTCTTAAGAGTTGAAATATTAAAAAACATAATCTAATGTGAGAATTAGCATCAAGTTTCAGGAGTATATGTCTAAAACCCATAAACCTGACCATGTGCCTGCATGCCCCTGTTCTGGAAATGTCTACCTTTTCCCAGGAGATCTAGGAAAACAGTGACTAACAATAAATTTCATGACAAACATTTCAAGGCCACCAGGTACAAGGAGAAAGTCAATAAAAGAATTATTTTGTGTCTACTGTTTGGTGCTCAAGATTAAAATATAGGTTGAAATTGCCAGGTGCAGCGGCACAGGCCTGTAATGCCAGTGATTAGGAAGGCTGAGACAGAAAGATCATAAATTCAAGGCCTTCTGGACAACTTAGACCCTATCTCAAAACAAACAAAAAGGGGATGGGGATGTAGCTCAGTGGAAGAACATCCCTGGGTTCAATCCCAGTACTACTACTACTATTACTACTACTACTACTAATAATAATAATAAATTAAAATTAGGAGTCAGAGCACCAAAAGTTGCTTTCATGAGCTCATATCTGAAATTCTTATATTTTGTGCTTATAATATCAACACTGCTGAGCCCAGAGGCGCATGCCTGTAATCTCAGTACTTGGGAGACTGAGACAGGAGGATCTCAGGTTCAAGGTCAGTGCATGGTAACTTAGACCCCGTTTCAAAATACAAAGGACTGGGCGTGTAGCTCAGTGGGTTCAATCTCCAGTAACCCCTCTCTACCCACCCAACACACACAAAATCTACTGGCTACTATTTGTATTACTTCTGTATAATCATTTGTTCTCTATAAATGAAAACCAAAATGAGACATAATTGTCCCTGTCTTTTCCTTCTGTAACACTGTGTTCCCGATGCCCAGAGATACCTTCCGGGGGACAGATGGGGATGAGAGAAAGGCCACCTTCAGATAAAGTGAGGATTATCGTGCAACCGTTCACTCATTTATTAATGTGAATTCCGACATCTGTGTTGCTAATGCTTCTAGTCTTCAATAAGTGATCCATTTAGGATATGGACGAAGGAGCATATGGCTAAGAATAAAGGCCATTTGAAACCATCCAAGAACAGTGGATTCCTTGGGGCTCAGCTCACAGATAAACTGACTGAGCCAAGTCTGAGCATGCTCAGTTGAGCTGCCTTCCCTGTCGCACAAGGGTGCAAGGTATCCACCACGGCGCTCGGCAAACATTGAGATGAACAAGAAGGGTGTTCTGAGACTTTCTAAAAGCTCTTCATCACTGAAATTTTTAAAAAATGTGCAAAAGTGCAGAAACTTGCAGAATGAGCCCTCGAATACATCATCACCCAGCTCAGACAACCATCATGACCATTCTTAAACATGTATTTACTTATTAAATTGAAATGGGCACCATTTTTGCTCCTAAAGACAGGAAACCCAGGAAGATTTTCCTGACCCCCGAGGGTTTGTGACCTGCTGGCTCTGTGGTTCACTGACCTCCTTCAATCCTCCCTTTATCCGAGGGAATCCTATCTTCTCCCATTCTCTCTGGCTCTTTCTCATGCTTGCAGCAAATTAAGTGGACTTTGTCTATGATTTCAGCAACAGTGACATATAATCCCAGTGCTAAAGGATGGAATTTTCCAGTGCGAGAAGCGGCAAAAAGCACAGAGGAATCGTTGCCACGAGCCTTTTC
Source organism: Glis glis (assembly GCA_004027185.1). Taxonomy (NCBI): domain Eukaryota; kingdom Metazoa; phylum Chordata; class Mammalia; order Rodentia; family Gliridae; genus Glis; species Glis glis. The sequence goes on from PVJS01041438.1 coordinate 9,533, forward strand.
GACACAGTACCTCCCTCCAACTGGGCTACAAAGCAACCCAGCGTCTGCATGAAAAGAGAAAAAAAAGAATCTGACAATCGAGCGCTTGTTCTCTTTCTATAAGCAATCCTACTCTTTCTAACCACGAGGTGGGCTGCCCTGGCAGCACGCAGGCATCGCCCAGGTCTTCCTGCAGCAGCTGACAGGCCCAGAGGCAGAGGGGAAGGCCAGATCTCTGGTTTTCCAAGAGACCCGCTCAAGCGATGTACCAGAATGTTATCGCACAAAGCAGACAGGTGAGCTGGCCACCCTCACCTTGTCTCTTTTGTTCATAAAGAACCCAAAGCCGGCAACATGGATCCACTTCTTGCTTTTTATCCAACTACTCTAGAAAAACAACGGAGGTCTGCCAAGAATCCGCAGTCCCCTAAATTTCAAAATAATGACTGGCCTCTCCGGTGATTCCATCCAAGGAATTGTTGGTTCCTACACAAGAAAACCCTTTGGGGTGAGAGTAAGGAGTCCAAGAAAGGCATGTGATTATTTTTTGCCACTTATTGGCCCCTGTATGCACTTTGGAAAGAGGGAAATCTATTTTTGACATCAGCTGTTCAGCTTTCAAATAGCATCAGCCTGTGAAGCATAGCTAATTGAAATGTTGATTCCAAATTTCACTTAACTTTAAGATTTTTTGGTCTCCTTCTCAATTGCTCCAACACCCCCCGAAAACACACACACACACACACACACACACACACACACACACACAATCACACTCAACATTCTATATCCTTGGCATATATGAGCTAAAGTTTTGGAACTGGCTAAGGAATTAATGCTCATTTCCACATGACAACATCCATCTTTTTTGAAAAAATAATAAGGAGTGATCCTGTGGAAAGTTTGATTGCTTGGTTTAGATAATAAATGCCGGTGACGCTGGCCATGGTATCCAATACAATTCATCCTTAAAGAAGGAATTATGTTCGCATGAGGTAACAGAGAAGACGAAATGCAAAGAGTTAAGGAGAAAGGAAAGGAATCACACAGTAGCTTCAAAATATGACAGTAGGCATATGAGTCATTACGCATCAAGCCTGAGACAACACAGGGGTCGAAAATGAAGCTCACCGAGGTCTCGTGAAAACTAATACAGGAATAAGTACTCCCTGACTTAGGAGCCCAACCATCATAAGTTGAAAATATCTGTATGTGTTGGCATTCTCACAGCTCTAATCTAAAAGATTTGACCACATAACTTAGAGGAAGGAAGATTTATTAGCTCACGGTTTTCCTTGGAAATATTGGGTTTCATTCCATGCGACACTGGGGACCACAGATCGCAGGGCAAATGGAGAGAGGGAGAGCACATGGGCTGTGCTCCTCACATCATGGAGGCTGGAAGCAAGAGAGAGAGCAGGGGGAGGAGGAACCATACATAATCCACAAGGCCCAGCCCCAGGGACCCATCTTCTCCAGCCACACCCTACTGGCCTAGGCCACCACCCAGATAAATCCATTGTGATGGGTTACAATGGATTTATCCATGGCAGGGATTACAACCCTCACGACTCAATTATATCAACCCTGAATATTAATACATGAGCTCTTTAGGGAACATTTTATATCTAACTATAACAGTATCATAAGTGAAAATACATTAAATATACCCAACCTACATCCTACGCTAGCCAACCTTAATCGTGTATGGAACACTTACAGTATCTACAGTTGGATGAATCATGTCACACAAAACTGATTTTTATAATAGCGTATTGGATATCTCAGGTAATGGATTTACTGCTGTACTGAATGTGTAAAAAAAATGGTTGTATAGATACTCACCATTAATGTGCAGGGCTGAAAAATGAAGCATTACAAGAAAATTATTTGCTGGATGAAGAGGATGCTATAGTGACAGGGTCATCAATTTGTGATTGCGAGCTGTGGCTCACTGCCACTTCCAACACTACATGTCATTAGCCCGGGAAAAGATCGAAATTCAAAGTTTGAAGTATAGTGTATGCTAAATGTGTATCGCTTTTACGCCATCATAAAGTAAAAAATCCTAAGGTGAGCCTTGTAAGTCAAGGACCGGTCTGCACAGTCAGGTCACTAGCAACCGCATCGCCACATTTGCATACAGCCTAGAATATGACTTCACGTGGTGGCTCCTGGCTTGACGTGAGAGCCAAGAATACACACTTCATTGTCTGAAAGAGAAAATATATATATATTTCTAATAGCCACAGAAACATTTGCAGAGTTCGGCTTGTCTTTTATGTAAAAGACAGAAAGGTACATCATTTTACCAAAATAATTGCTAACATGAAAGGATGGGGTTGTTTTTGCCTTTAATTCATTTCAAAGGCAAAGAAAATTACTCTCTTCAGAGGCTCCGGTTGGTATTGTTCATCCAAAGTAAAATAAAATTACCGAAAGAAAGCAGCCTCCCCTGCCTTCCTCATCTCTGCCCCCACAAACACACACACACACACACACACACACACACACACGCACACACACACACACACACTGGGAATTGAACCCAGGAGCATTGTACCTCTGAGCTACACCCCCAACCATTTTATTTTTCATTTTGAAACAGGGTCTCACTAAATTGCTGAAGGTCTCTGCAAGTTGCCGAGGTTGGCCTTATGCCTGTGATTCTCCTGACTCAGCCTCCCAAGTACTAGGAGAACACCTGGCTCATCTCTGTTTTATCAACCACCTGCCTTCTCTTGATTGGAGGCACGATGGGCACTGTTGTATGCCGCCACCTTACCGAATTATCTCCTTCTAACTGCTGTGGACAGGTCTTCCCACCCCCAGAGCTACCTTGACCTATCGTTGTGCTTCCAAAGGACTTTAAGTAGGAGCTTAGTCAGTGCTTTTTAATAACTGAATACATTTAGAAATTATAACATTTTAGTCCTATCTACTGACTTAACCTCTTTTTATGAAATTGAGAGATAGTAGTGAAAGAAAATAAAAGTCACAGCTATAGTTTTTTAGTAGCAAATATCTTAAGACATGGAATCAAAGCTGGGCATGGTGGCGCATGCTTGTAATCCCAGTACTTGGGAGGCTGAGACAGGAGGATCACAGGTTCACAGCCAGCCTCAGCTACTTAGTGAGGCCCTCCACAACTTAGTAAGACCCTGTTTCAAAATAAAGAATAAAAAATAGGGCTGGGGGTGTGGCTTGGAGGTAGAATGTCCCTGGGTTCAATCCCCAGTACCTCAAAAAAAAAAAAAAAAGACATGGAATCGTCATAAAATGTTAAACTAAAAGGAAAATGGGTTAGAACTTCCACAGGGTGGCCAACGGTGCCAGGAAGCCTGGGATTGCCTGTTTCAGAACTGAAAGTCCCCCATCCTGGGAAAACCCCTGATTCAAGGCAAACCTTAGGACAGTTGCTCCCCCCACCCCCCGCAAACTCTCAATGACTCTGAGAGACCAAAATCTGAAAGTTGACTTCGATTTGAGAGTGCTCATCCCAAATGTGCACATACACGCCGGACCTGCCCCACCGCGAGGCTCCGTCTCAGCCTCCTGTTTATTTCCTTCGTTGCACCTAGAATAACATCATTGCTGTACTGTTTAATCATTTACTATCTGTTCTCCAAGTGAGCTCCGTGTGGGCAGGGAAATCATCTACCTTGTTTACCACCATAGCCTTAGAAGATTCCCCTGCAGAAAGGACCTTGTGAAACACGTTCTGAGTGCAGAACTCTCCCCCCAGTTACAGAATCCAAGAGAACTGCTGCATTTCCGCGGATTCAAAGATGCACACTTCTTCATAGTTTCTCATCTCTGAAATCCAGATGCCTCTTCATCAACAGTGCCTCTGAAAAGCCACCAGCCAACTGGCAGCCATGACCGTTGCATTCGCAGGTCCATCCCCTTGATGACAGCTGTTGACATCGTCATCGCTACAGTTGAGATTTGTGCATTTCGGAGTCTGACGTGACAGCTGAACTGCTGGTTCGAAACGTCCTCCCAAAGATTTCACTATGATTCCGCTGTTCTCAGCATGATGAGCTATTCTGTACTCAGAAAGGCACAGAAGCCACGCAACAGGAAGCAAATGCGTTATCAATGAAGAATGTCACGGAAGGAACAGTCATGAGTCCACGTTTTCTTGCAAAGGAACAACCAAGTACCTTAGAAACCTCAAGAAGGAAAGTCCCCGCGAGCTGAGCAAGCTGTGTCACGTTCTGTTCCTGAGATATCTGTCCTACTGCCAAGCCCCTCAGAAGATGGAAAGAGTTATTGAAAAGAAATCTGATGTGATTGAATCATATGTCATTCGAGATTGTCATTAAAGACATCCATCATGGTCTATTGGTAGTGTTTTCTCTTTCTTATCGATGTATGAAATCATGGTTGGTCTGACCATCACAGGCATCTTAGACTTGACTTGAACGAATGCATTCGCCTCTCCCAATTTTTTATTTAGGTCTATGAAACAGCCCTCCCAGAGACCATAAAAAAAGATTGCTGGCACATGGCAAGGTCAGGAACATGTAGCCGGATGAGTTATTCAGTCTGGACAACTTTTCCAGAACCTTCTGGTGATGGAGTTCTCTACTGGCCCCTACTCCTGGCCAAGGATGAGAAATGCCTGCTGCTTCTAATAACCACTTTAGTTTTCAGGTCCTTGTAAATTTCGCATCAGTTCCTGCTCATGGAAAGTACCTTGCTGAGCTTGACCAGTTCTGCCCCTCACCCCAGACTCCCTGCTAAGACTGATTGATGCCCACCTGGAAAAATCTCATTATTATCTCAGCACCAGCCCTACCAAGTCCTGTCACACACAGCCTGATAAACCTCAATCCCTAGTTGCAGTGTCTACTTCATTGACAGTTATCTACCACCTTTGGTGACAATAGAGGTATAATTCTGAAGAAAGAACTTGTGTATTTAATTGTTTTCCTTCTACAGAACCGAACATAGATATATGCTCAGAAACAGTGCAGGTACCACAACACAAGACCAAACTTGGTCGGTGGCCCCAGCAGAAAAGTACAGTTAAAGCGGGGCATGGTGGCACATGCTTGTAATCCCAGTACTTGGGAGGCTGAGGAAGGAGGATTGCAGGTTCAAGGCCAGCCTCAGCAACTTAGTGAGGTCCGCTGCAACTTAGTGAGACCCTGTTTCAAAATAAACGAATAAAATCAGGTTGGGGGTGTAGCTCAGAGGTAGAATGCCCCTGGGTTCCATCCCCAGTACCACACACACAAAAAAGAAAGAATAGGAAAAGAAAAAGTACAGTTACCAGAGTCATTAGAGAGAGTCCAGCTCATAATTACCAACAGTGGCCACGTGCCAGTTTAAACAAGCACATCCATAACTTTTAGAGTCTTTCAATGCACTATTATAGGTTTAAACCATTTCCTACTTTGCTCATTTATTTATTCTTTTACTCACCAAATAATTGAGTACCTAATATATGGCAATCCACTCCACGAGGCAAGGGGCAGAGAGGAAGAACAAAAAAGACACATTTCCTACACAGCATATAGCACTGAGTAGGGTTTTTAACCTGGGGCTCACGGAGCTTCCCCCCAAGGGGTTAAGAATTAGAACTCAGGGGTCTATGGATTTGGATGGGAAAAAATTACACCAGGTAGTAGAGGTTAGTCTTCACTAAAGCCCTCACTCCTGGAACTGTTGATTTGTTCTGTCTCTAGTTCTACCTTTTCAAGAATTTCATACACATGAAATCATAGTGTGCAGCCCTTTGGAGACTGGCTTCTATCACTTGGCATAATCTCTTTGAGATCCATCCGACTTATCATATGTGTCAATAGTTCCTCCCTTTTTATTGCTGAGTAGTATTCCACTGTAGGAATGTACTACCGTTTATTTACCCATTCACTCGCTGAAGGACATTTGGGTTGCTTCCTCTTATTTGGTGATTCTGAGCAAAAGTTGCTTATAAACATTCATGCAGCATTTTGTGTGAATGTAAGTTTTCAGTTCACTTGGGATTGCTGGGTCATAAGTTAAGTGTGTGTTTAGCTTTATAAGAGACTGCCAGTGGTTTTGCAGAGTGGCTGCGCAAGTTTGCACACCCCCCCCCCGGCAGCGTGTCAGAGTTGCGATGGCTTTGTCTTGTTGTGAGCACTTAGTACTGTCAACATTTTTTATTTTCACCATTCTAACAGGTATGCGGTTATATCTCCTCAGTGTTTTATTTTGTATTTCTCATTCTTCTGATGAGTGATATATATGTATGCAAGTATGTGTATGTGTATATATATGTATATATATTTTTTCATCTTTACTTTTAGCCTGCCAAAGAGATATTGAACATCTCTTTGTATGCTTATGTATTACTGGATATTTGATAACATTTTGCTAAGAATTTGTGTGATGTGTTTATGAGACCCATTATTCTGTACTTTTCTTGTACTACTTTTGTCTGGTTTTGGTATCAAGGTAATGCTGACTTTATAAAATAATTTGGGCCAGGTGTGGTGGCGCATGCCTTGAATCCCAGTACTTGGAAGGCTAAGACAGGAGGATTGCAGGTTCAAGGCCAGCCTCAGCAACTTAGCGAGGTCCCTCAGCAACCTAGCAAGATCCTGCTTCAAAATTTAAAAAAAAAATGGAAGAAGGCTGGAGGTGTAGGTTGGAGGTGTAGGTTGGAGGTGGGATGCCTATGGGTTCAACCTCCAGTACTCCCCCCAAAAATAAATAAAATAATTTGGGAAGTATTCTCATCTCTTCTATTTTCCAAAAGAAAATGCAATGAATTATATAGAACTCACTGTTATTTTTTTTAAATATTTGGTAACACATGCTACATGCTATATGCTATGTGTTAGAATCTGGGCCTGAAGATTACTTTTATAGAGGTTTTAAACTATAAATTCTATTTTTTTTTTTTTTTGCGGTACTGGGGATTGAACGCAGGGGCGTTCTACCTCCGCGCTACGCCCCCCGGCCCTATTTTTTATATTTTTATTTTGAAACCAGGTCTCACGAAGTTGCGGAGGGTCTCACTAAGGAGAGAGAGAGAGAGAGAGAGAGAGAGAGCTGAGGCTGGCCGCGAACCCGGATCCTCCGGTCTCCGCCTCCCAAAGTACTGGGATTACAAGCATGCGCCACCACGCCCGGCATATAAATTCGATTTTAAAAGTAGAAATAGGGCTGTTCAAGTTATCTGTATTTCATCTTGGGTGAATTTTGGTAATTTTTGCAGATACCTTCCATTTTATCTGAATTATCAAATTTATGAGCAGAGTCTATGCTAATTATTCCTGATATTGGTAATTTGTGTTTTTGCCTTTCTCTCTGCCAATCTTGTTAGAGGTTTATCAATTTTATTGAGCTCCTCAAAGAACCAAGTTTTGGTTTCATTGGCTTTTCTCTATTATTTTTTAAATTATTTTCGATTTTATTTATTTATGCTTTTATTTTTATTATTCCCCTTCCTTGCTTGCTTTGGTTTTTATTTTGTTCTTCTTTCTTTAGCTTCTTAAGGTAGCAGCTTAGATTGTTAGTTTGATACTTTTCCCTTTTCTAATGTGAGCATTTTAATAATATAAATTTCCCTGTAAGCACTGCCTTAGATGCATCCCACAAATTTTGATATATTACATATCATATTCATTTAGTATAAAATATTCACTAATTTCCATGAGATTTCCTTTTGACCCATGGATCATTTACAACTGTGCTGTTTAATTTCCAAAGGTATGAAAAATTTCTTATCATTCTATTATTTATTTCTAGTCTAATTGCATTTTGATCAGAGGACATACTTTGTATGATTTTAATTCTTTCAATTCATTAAAAATTTGCTTTATGATCTAGGATATATTCTATCTGGGTAAAAATCCCATTTGAACTTGAGAAGAATGTGTATTTTGCTGTAGTTAAATGGAATGTTCTATAAATGTTAATTAGAACCAGTTGGCTATAGTTTTTGCTGATTTTCTGTCTACTAAATTCTATTGGTTACTGAGAAAGGAATGTTGATATCTCAAATTATAATTGCAGATGTACCTATTTCTTTTTTCAATTCTGTTAGTTTTGCATCATATACTTATCTCTGCTGTTTGGTACATACTCATTCAGAATAGTTGTGCCTTCTTAATGAAAAGCATTTTCCTTGCTCTGGAGTCTACTTTGTCTGATATTACTTATAGCCACTTTGCTTTCTTCTGATGAGTGATATATATGTGTATCTGGATATATAAAGATATATACAAGATCAACCTAAAAAAGTCAGTAGCTTTCATATATGCCAACCATGAATCCACTGAGAAAGAAATCCAGAAAACAATTCCATTCACAATAACTTCAAAACCAATTAAATACCTAGGAATAAACTTAACCAAAGAGGTAAAAAAACCTCTACAATGAAAACTATAGAACACTGAAGAAAGAAATTGAAGAAGATCTTAGAAGATGGAAAGATCTCCCCTGCTCTTGGATAGGCA
>PVJS01041439.1:0-17967 GCA_004027185.1 Glis glis
CAGACAGATGAGGCTGGAGGCCCGACCCTCGCAGAGGACAGGGTCAGACAGATGAGGCTGGAGGCCGGACCCTCGCAGAGGACAGGGTCAGACAGATGAGGCTGGAGGCAGGACCCTCGCAGAGGACGAGGTCACAGACAGATGAGGCTGGAGTCCCGACCCTCGCAGAGGACAGGGTCAGACAGATGAGGCTGGAGGCTGGACCCTCGCAGAGGAGGGGGCATACTTTGGGCTTTGGAGAAAGTGAAGATCCCGGACAGTTTGACCAGGAAAGTGCTCCAGACTGGGCACAGCCAGAGAGGAATAGTCCACTGTGAGCACGGTAGATCAGAACAAAGCTAGAAAACCCAAGAAAAAACGATTTGTTGCCTCAGAATTAGCAACGACTAAGAAATCTGACAGGTATTAGAGAACATTTGGGGAAAAACTTTTCTTTCTTTCTTCCTTTCTTTTTCTTCTGTATTGAGGTATTCTGAACCCAGGGGCATTCTACCTCCAAACTACACCCTCAACTCTTTATATATAGAGAGATAGAGTGTGTGTGTATGTGTGTGTGTGTGTGTGTGTGTGTGTACGCGTGCGTGTGTGTGTGTGTGTTACTGAGGAGGGAACCCTGGGCCTTCTATCTCTGAGCTACACCCCCAGTCCTATTTCTTTTCTTTTCTTTTGAAACAGGGTCTCACTAGGTTGCTGAGAGTCTCAATACTTGCTGAGGCTGTCCTCTAACCTGTGATCCTCCTATCTCAGCCTCCCAAGTACTGAGATTATAAGTGTGCACCACCACACTTGGCTATTTATTTATTTTGGTACTGGGGATTTAACCCAGGGGCATTCTACTGATATACACCCCCACCCTATTTTGCTATTTTACTTTGAAACACGGTCTCACTAAATTGTTGAGGCTGCCATCAAACCTGCAATCTTCCTGTTTCAGTCTCTCAAGTACTGGGATTACAGGCATGCGCCACCATGCCTAATTCAGGGAAACAGTTTTCTAACAGTTGAAAATCAATTTGAAGCCGGGCATGGTGACGCACGCCTATAATCCCAGTACTTGGGAGGCTAAGACAGGAGGATCACAGGTTCGAGGACATTCTCAGCAAGTAGTGCAGACTCTCATCAACCTAGCGAGACCCTGTTTCAAAATAAAAATTAAAAAACAGGGCTGGGGTGTAACTTGGAGGTAAAATGCCCCTAGGCTCAATCCCCAGTACCCCCCCACACACACACGCAAAAAGAAAATCAATTTGACAGTCTCTTTTTTTGTTGTTGTTTGGTACTGGGGATTGTACCCAGGGACATTCTACCTCCAAACTCCATCCTCAGCCCTATTTTTTATTCTTTATTTTGAAACAGGGTCTCACTAAGTTGCAGAGGGCCTCACTAAGTAGCTGAGGCTGGCCGTGAACCTGCGATCGTCCTGTCTCAGCCTCCCAAGTACTGGGATTACAAGTGTGCGCCACCACACCTGGCTATAATATCTCTTAAAAATTAGGTCAGGCATGGCGGTGCACACCTGTAATCCCAGTACTTGGGAAGTTGAGACAACAGGATCACAGGTTCGAGCCCAGCCTCAGCAAATTAGTGAGACCTTTACCATAGCATAGTGAGATTTTGTTACAAAATAAACAATAAAAAGCTAGGCTCTATTGTACATATCTAAACCCATTAAATGATACAACATATTCATTATGGGTTCCTGTAAATATATAGAAAATGTATAAAAAAGCACACATCAAACTAACATGGGCTCTGGGAGGTGAGGACAGAGGGAGTTAGAATTAGAATTCAAAGGACACTTATCTCTGATGCTTTATTTTATTAAATAAATTGAAGCAAGCCAGGCATGGTGGGCCATACCTGTAATCCCAGTACTTGGGAGGCTGAGACAGGAGGATCGCAGGTTCCAGGACAGCCTCAGCAAGTAGTGAGACTCTCATCAACCTAGTGAGACCTGTTTCAAAATAAAAATAAAATAGGGCTGGGGGTGTAGCTCTGAGGTAGAATGCCCCTGGGTTCAATTCCCAGTACCACAAAAATTAAATAAATAAGCCAGGCGTTGTGGTGCACACTTGTAATCCCAGTACTTGGGAGGCTGAGACAGGAGGATCGCAGGTTTGCAGTCAGCCTCAACTACTTAATGAGGCCCTCTACAACTTAACGAGATCCTGTTTCAAAATAAAGAATAAAAAATAGGGATGTGGGGTGTAGCTCAGAGGTAGAATGCCCCTGGGTTCAACCCCCAGTACCACACACACAAAAATACATACACACATACATACATACACACATACATACATACATACATAGAGGCAGATATGACAAAAATAAAATGTTATTAATTTTTGATGATGGGGATACAGGACAGAGTTACTGGGAATCAGAAGAGAGATTCTAGATACCAGTGGAAAAACTAACAGGATTTCAGGACTGGCTAGATCAGTAGGGTATAAAAGATGCAGAAGGAATGAAGAGTTGAAAATTATATTCTTCTTTTTAATTGATGAGAAACTGGCTACATCATTAAGAGACCTAAACAACAGGGCTGGGGATGTAGCTCAGTGGTACAGTGCTTGCTTAGCATGTGTGAGGCCCTGGGTTCCATCCTCAGCACTGAAAAACAAAACAAACAAAAAACTGAGTTCTATTTTAGAAGGATTTGTTGTCCACAGTTTACAATAGCCAAGTTGTGGTACCAGCCTAGGTGTCTGTCAACAGATAAACGGATAAAGAAAATGTAAGGATTGAACCCAGGGGCATTCTACCTCCAAGGTACTCCCTCAGCCCTTTTTATTTTTGTTTTGAAACAGAGTCTTGCTAAGTTGCTGAGGGTCTCACTATGTTGCTGAGACTGTCCTCAAACCTGCAATCCTCCTGTCTCAGCCTCTTAAGTCCCAGCCTCATGCCTGGGATTACAGGCATGCACCACCACTCCCAGCAAGTTACTAAATTTTAATACACATTTCTAGAAAGCCTGGGTGTCTGATCTCTGATTATCAATTAACCATCCCAGTAAGGCAAATGCTGAAGTGTTTTTCAGCAAGCAACACAGACAGGCCAATAGCACAGAGACCCAAATTTACACTGTTCAAATAAAACCTTCAAACATAAACCTCTATTTTGAAATTAAATCTCCTATTCCTACGTAAAGATTAGCAACTTCCAATTATCAAAAGAATGCAGTTTATCTTTTGTACAAGGGACCCCCCTCTAATATTTCATGATATTTACATGTTTGCATAGTACTTCCCTTTCCTTTTATAAATGTGTTCTGCAACCAACCCCTGCAAAGTCAATAGTCTTAGCTCATGTCTAAAGGGGAGAAAACAGGAGCGCCTGGGTGACTGGTCCAGGGTGACTCACAGGCACAGTCAATACTGGAACTCAGAACCCTGGAGCCTGGCATTCCGAGTTCCAGAAGCCTCAGGGGCTCACATCAGGAGCAGGATTTACTCCTCAGGAGACTGCTTCTCCAGGCCTCTGAGGAGTCAGCAGTCAGAAATACATGTGAGCCTGCAGGCTGCAGCTTTTACTAGTTTAAGAATGCCTGACTTTAAGGGATTCCATTCTCTAACCATCGTTTTTATAAAAGGCATAGCTAAACTGCATTGATAGGACCTAACCATCTCCATAATTCATGTTAACTTTTTGGGGATTTGTTTTAGAGACCTCCTGTTCAGTCTAGGTTAAATTCAGATCAAACGGTACTGTTTAAACTACTTGCTGCTTTGTGTGTTTGTTCAAGTTAGTGCTATCTCTGCACTCGGAGCTCCTCACAGCCATAGGGCTGGTCTGCTGGTCCTGACCTTATAAAGCCAACTGCTAGCGACTGTGTATATAAGGATTTAAGAGATTATTTGACCAGAATCAAGTTGCTGTGTAGCCATCCTGTGCAAATGTGTTTCTTTCCATTAACAAATTGAAGTGCTTATAAGCACCTAAAATAAAATGGAAGCTTAAAAAATAAACTAATATACTAAAAATTTTAGGTTTACTGGCAAGAGTAAGTATTTTCAGTTAAAAAACCAGCCCAGCTATGGTTTCTGATCGTGCCTTTTGTGTATACTTTAAAACACTTTTGCAAATACTTTCTCACGATCACATATTTCTCATTGTAATTTCATAAGCTAAAATTAAAAAGAGCTAAACAATTTATCCAAAGCCATGCAGCCAGTTCATAGCAAAAACCAAGTAATTGTCCAAATTCAATTTGGCAATTCAAAATTTGATGGTGTTCTTTTCACTAAGCTATATTCTCTCCTTACTTTATTTCCCTTAAAAAATAATTGTTAAACTGGGCATGGTGGCCCATGCTTGTAATCCCAGCACTTGGGAGGCTGAGACAGGAAGATCGCAGGTTCAAGGTCAGCCTCAGCAACCTAGTGAGACCCTGTTTCAAAATAAAAAATAAAATAGGCCTGGGGGTGTAACTTGGAGGTAGAATGTCCGTGGGTTCAATCCCCAGTACCACACAAACACAAAAAAAGTTGTTTATATTTCAAAGTGGTAACAGCAAAATACAAAAGGAAGCCACCATTAATTATTAGCAGGTCCTTTCTTGAAGCAACAAAAATGATTGTTTATGTTAAAAATGAGCCATAAAAATGTCATAGCTTATCAATATATCTCTGACTTTTAGCCTTTATTGTATCCATTAATTAAAATGCCCTAAATCATCTTTTCCCATTGCTAAAATATCTGTAAATTGGTATCCAAATCCCCAAACACATGTCAACCACACGGCACATGAAGCCATCGCTCAGTGCGGCCCAGTACTCTCGCCAAGGTCGGTACAAGGAGTCCTGAAATTTTCACTTGAAGAATGAATAGATGTTTTGTAAGGATTATCTATTCAGGCAGGAAAAAAAGGGGGGAGGGGATGAACCCAGGAGACAATTAGCTATTCAACTGGCGCTGAGCAAATTCCAAGTATGAAATCCTTTGTTTGTTTTTGTTTTTCTTACCTACCTTAGGACTCCAACCCACCAAAAGAAATACATCTTTTGAGATTTGTTTTTTTCTGGAAACTTTCTACAGCATCTGCGGGGACGGTGGTGTCGGTGCTGCGTTACTTAGCGTTACTTAGCACGGGGACTGGAACTCTGAGCTGTCTATTTACATTTCGACACCGCCTTTTGTTTTCCGTCCTCTACAGGCTCAACCAGTTCAAACAGCAGGTAAGGCAGTTAGATCATTGAATGACCCTAGGAAACTCAAAGGACAAGATTCTTCCAAACAACATGGCTGTTTTAGCTAACAGCTACCCCTTCCTTCATCAGCCAGGCCTACAAAGCTCGAGCTAGACCACTGTGGTAAAAATTTACCTTGAGCCAGGCGGGGTAGCACATGCTTGTAATCCCAGTACTTGGGAGGCTGAAACAGGAGGATCGCAGGTTTGAGGCCAGCCTCAGCAGCGTAATGAGGCCCTTTTCAACTTAATGAGACCCTGTTTCAAAATAAAAAAATAAAATAAGGCTGGGGGTATAGCTCAGAGGTAGAATGCCCGTGGGTTCAATCCCCAGTACCACCAAAAAAAAAAAAATTTTTTTTTTTACCTTGATTGTTCTTCATTCTCTCGGTGTCCCTGAGAAGGGAGAGTGATGGGGGTTCGGTCTCCTGGAATCTCTCCTGAATAAAGATCATTTTTGGTACTGAGGATTGAACCCAGGTGCATTCTACCTCTGGGCTACATCCCCAACCCCCTTTTTAAAAATTTTTTTTTATCTTGAAACAGGGTCTGGTTAAGTTGCTGAGGCTCATCTCGAACCTGCGATCCTCCCTTCTCAATCTTCCAAGTACTGGGATAATGGGCGTGTGCCACCACGCCCAGCTTATTTATTTTTATTTATTTATTTATTTATTTATTTATTTATTTATTTATTTATTTATTGTGGTACTGGGAATTGAACTCAGGAGTGTTCTACCTCTGAGCTATACCCCCAGCCCTATTTTATTCTTTATTTTGAAACAGGGTCTCACTAAGTTCCTGAGGGCTTCACAAGTTGCTGAGGCTGGCCGCGAACCTGAAATCCTCCTATCTCTGCCTCCCAAGTATTGGGATTACAAACGTGCACCACCACACCCAGCTATCTTATTTTTATTTTTTAACAGGGTCTTGCTAAGTTGTTGAGGGCCTTGCTAAATTGCTGAGGCTGATCCTTGTGTCTCCACCTCCCAAGTACTGGGATTACAGGTGTGCACCACCACACCTGACCTGAATAAAAATCATTAAAATGTTCAAATGTTCATGGGAATTTACAGATCACAATATCACATTTGATTCTGAGAGCAACAACCTCTATCATTGCTGCTGAAGGAGCTCTCCTATACAGTCTCTCCTACATAGTTCTCCTATATAGCACTACTTTTTAGGTGGAGAGACTTGGAGAGGGAAACTTAAAGATTCAGCCATCCCAGGACCTGAAGGACAGCCAGCTGCATGAGGTGCTGGCATACAATTCCTGTCTCACCCACTCAAATGACTACATGAGCCAGGCGTGGCAGCACATGCCTGTAATCTCAGTACTTGTGAGGTTGAAACAGGAGGATCGCAGGTTCGCGGTCAGCCTGAGCAACTTAGTGAGACCCTGTTTCAAAATTAAAAAATAAACCGGGCATGGTGGCGCACGCTTGTAATCCCAGTACTTGGGAGGCTGAGACAAGAGGATCGCAGGTTCACAGCCAGCCTCAGCAACTTAGTGAGGCCATCTGCAACTTAGTGAGACCCTGTTTCAAAATAAAGAATAAAATTGATCTGGGGGTGTGGCTCGGAGGTAGAATGCCCCTGGGTTCAATCCCTGGTACTGCAAAAAAAAAAAAAATTAAAAAATAAAATACATTAGGGCTGAGGGTGTACCTCAGAGGTAGAATGCCTCTGGGTTCAATCCCCATACCCCCCCCCCCAAAAAAGACTACGTGGTAGAGATTCCAAACTGATCCAGAGGTAGCTTTCTCAGCATTTGATATTCCAAGAGATATCCAAGATAAAAATCTGCAAGAGTTGCAAATTTTTCATAGACAAATCCTCCAGGTCCATGTTGAAGGTCACTGTTTGGGAAGAGACGACATTATGGTGGGGCCATAGAGATGCAAAGGGACCTAAGATTCGTTTCCTCAAGGTGCACAGTTACACAGCTGGTTTGTGACAGGCCCAGGCCGCAGGCGGGCTCTCCGGCTCCCAATCCTGCCCTCTTGGGCTCTGGGTTATCAAACATCCATTGATGGGATCCACAGGAACAATGTATCACATGGAATTCCGAGACTCGGCAAGTGAGCCTATAATGAAGATATATCTGGATAGACTTCAAAGAACCGACCTTGTCATCGCTGACAGTAGATCTGCCTGCAAAATTACTGATTCAAGCATTCAGTTCTTCTCTTTCCAACTTGCATGATGAACGGCTCCGGCTGTTCTTAGAAATATTGGGGCTTCTGGTCTGTTGATTCCTCTGCTTTTGCCCGATTCATCAGCCCTGATTCTTTCAGTTTCCTACTTATCCAATTTAGATTCCTTGGTCTGCTTTTGGAATAGCCTTCTTGCCAACTCCTTAAACTCTATCCCGCTCTGTATTTTCTACAAATCCATCTAGAAAGATGCCAGCCCTCAAGGAACCCAGCCTTCTCCTCTCCCCTTGCTTGTATGCCAGCAAACTCTGCTGGAGATGCTCCAAAAGGTAGACAGGGTCACGGCCGCCCATCTCATCTGGGCCCTGAACACTAACAACTGAACTGTTTCTCTTTTTAACTTGATTTCCAACAACTATTTGAAACTTCCTCCACCATCCTTTCATTTTTATTTTTTAACCAAAGTCATTCTGAGCTACACCTCCAGCCCTATTTTATTTCACTTCATTTTAATTTTGAAACAGTCTCACTAAGTTGCTGAGGGCCTCACTAAATTGCAGAGGCTGGCTTCAAACCTGCAATCCTCCTGTCTCAGCCTCTCAAGTACTGGGATTATGGGTGTGCAGCACCATGCCCGGCTTCTCCATCTTTAATCTTCCAACACGCCTATCTCTCTCTTTGCTTTTTCACCTCTGCCTCCCCCTGTTTCAAGGCAGGTGGGCCTCATCTTGTATAAGATCAATTCTTCCTAGTAAGCTTTGCATTCTCTTCCCTCATCAGCACCCACAACACTTTTTTTGTGTGTGTGGTACCGGGGATTGAACCCAGGAGCATTCTACTTCCGAGCTATACCCCCAGCCCTATTTTTTTATTCCTTATTTTGAAACAGGGTCTCAGTAAATTGCAGAGGGCATCACTAAGTAGCTGAGGCTGGCCGCAAACCTGAGATCCTCCTGTCTCAGCCTCCCAAGTACTGGGATTACAAGCGTGCGCCACCACGCCCAGCTCCCGCAACACTTTTATCACCCTTTTTCTCTTACTGCACATCAATTCTATCAGAAGTCTAGTAGCACCAGACGTGGTGGTGCACGCTTGTATTCCCAGTACTTGAGAGGCTGAGACAGTAGGATCGCAGTTTCACAGCCATGCTCAGCAACTTAGTGAGGCCATCTGCAACTTAGTAAGACCCTGTCTCCAAATAAGCAATAAAATCAGGCTGGGGGTATAGCTCAGAGGTAGAATGCCCCTGGGTTCGATCCCCAGTAACAAAAACAAAAAAAAAAAAAGAAAAGAAAAAGAAAAAAGACCTGATCATTTCTTTTCTTTTTTGGTACTGGAGAGTAAACCCAGGGGCATTCTACCTGTGAGCTACACCCCCAGCCCTTTTTATTTTGAAACAGGGTCTCATTAAATTGCTGAGGATCTAAGTTGCTGAGGCTGGCCTCCAACCTGCAATCCTCATGACTCAGCCTCCCGAGTACTGGGATCAGAGGCATGCGCCCATCATCACCACGCCTGGCTTCTACCGTCTGTGTGACATCAGTCCCACCCCGTGCTGTACTCCAGATGCAACGCTGCTCTCAGTGGGACACACCAGGCGCTGTGGCCAGGAGCCTTTGCTCAGGCCACCCTCTCCCCCTGGAGCAGCTCTGCCTAAGACTGACAGGACAGGCTCAGGGCCCCTAGCGATCTTCAGGACTCAGCTCCAATGTCCTCTGATGAGAGAGGTGACCTGCCCTTACCTGAACCGGACCCCCGTCACACCAGCACCCCACCTCCCTCCATCTCCGCGCTCGCTTGTCTTACAGCACTCATCTCCAGCCAACAGAGCATGTGTTTGTTTACTTAGGGTCTGTCCCCCCTGCAGGAGCAGGGTCTCTGTTTTATTACCAGCAGTGTCCCTAATACCTGGTTCAGAACAGGAAAAAAAAAAGTGCTGAACTTGATGAATGAAAAAGGATGCTGCCGGGCGTGGTGGCGCATGCTTGTAATCCCAGTACTTTGGGAGGCGGAGACCGGAGGATGCGGGTTCGCGGCCAGCCTCAGCGCGCATGCGTGCGCGCGATCGATCCATCCATCTCTCTCTCTCTCTCTCTCTCTCTCCTCTCTCTCTCCCTCTCTGTCTCTCTCTCTCTCTCTCTCTCTCTCCCTAGCGAGGCCCTCCGCAACTTCGTGAGACCCGGTTTCAAAAATAAAGCATAAAAAGAATAGTGCCGGAGGCGTAGCGCGAAGGTAGACCGCCCCTGCGTTCAATCCCCGGTACTGCAAAAAAAAAAAAAAGGATGCTAATGACACAGTCTGGACGCTTTGGCCCAGAATCCAGAACTCTCCTGTAGCCAGTCCCTGAGGAGCAGTTGGGAAATGGCTTCACTCTAAATATAGTCTCTCACTTGCACGAGGACAGCTGGGTGCTTCAACTGTATTAGCTCTATTAGTTCTCTTCACCACAACCCATTGGACCAGTATGGAAACAGAGAGGTTAAATAAACTACTCAAGCCAGGGATGGTGGCGTCCATCTGTAATCCCAGTACTTGGGAAGCTGAGACAGGAGGATTGCAGGTTCAAGGCCAGCCTCAGCAATTTAGTGAGACCCAATTTCAAAACAAAAAAATTAAAAATAAAAAGGGCTGGGGGTATAGTTCAGAGGTAAAATGCCCCTGGGTT
This sequence comes from Glis glis, assembly GCA_004027185.1. NCBI lineage: Eukaryota > Metazoa > Chordata > Mammalia > Rodentia > Gliridae > Glis > Glis glis. Next base: position 10,010 of record PVJS01041439.1, read on the forward strand.
CAACCCTTGGAACCACAAACAAAACAAAAACAAAAAACTACACAAGCTCAGCTGGAACGACCTTTAGTTTGCTTCTCATGATGAGGTTCTCATAGTCAATAGAAAACCTTCTAGGAGCAGTTACAAAGATATGCATTAAAGTGGCCACATAACTTCACTACTAAATATTTCTTCTTCTTTTTCTTCTTCTGCGCGCGCGCGTGTGTGTGTGTGTGTGTGTGTGTGTGTGTGTGTGTCCAGTGCTGGGGATTGAACCCAGGGGCATTCTACCTCTGAGTTACACCCCCAGTCCTATTTTATTTTTTTATTTGCAAACAAGGTCTCACTAAGTTGTTATTTGGAAACAGGCCTCACTGAGTTGCTAAAGCTGTTCTCGAACCTGTGATCCTCCTGTCTCAGCCTCCCAAGTACTGGGATTACAGGTGTATACCACTTCGCCTAGCTTACTAAATACTTCTGACTCTACGCCTTCATAAAATGGGAGTGACCACATTTGTAACAGACTAAATGAAAAACAATTTAATGTCATTATCAGAAAGTGAATTCTACTTCCACTTCCACTCCTCTGAATGGCTTAAGTCCTTCTTACCAAATTGCCATTAGATTCTCAAAATGCTATGCTAAATAAACCAGGCACAGTGGCCCATACCTGTAATCCCAGTATTTGGGAGTCTGAGAAGAGGATCATAGGTTCAAGACCAACTTCAACAACTTAGTAAGGCCCTCTGCAACTTAGGGAGACACTGTTTCAAAATAAAAAATTAAATAGGGTTGGGGGTGTGGCTCAGAGGAAGAACACCCCTGGGTTCAATCCTCAGAACCACACCAAAAATAAAAAATTGCTATGCTAAATAAAATATTGTTGGCCTTCATGTTTGAAAATGATGTTGCTAGGCCGGGCCTGGTGGCGCACGCTTGTAATCCCAGTACTTTGGGAGGCGGAGACCGGAGGATCCGGGTTCGCGGCCAGCCTCAGCTCGCGCATGCGCGCACGCACGCGAGTGTTCTCTCTCCTTCCCTCCTTCCCTGTCTCTGTCTCTGTCTCTGTCTCTGTCTCTCTCTCTCTCCTTAGTGAGGCCCTCCGCAACTTTGTGAGACACGGTTTCAAAATAAAGTATAAAAAATAGGGCCGGGGGTGTAGTGCGGAGGTAGAACGCCCCTGGGTTCCATCCCCGGTACCGCAAAAAAAAAAAAAATGATGTTGCTGAGAGTGCTATTATTTATGCTAGAATTTTAACAGTCAGCAACTAAAGTAATGGTCAGTAAATTTAAGACCAGATCCACAGAATGGATCAACTTCCTCTTAACCTGCTGGACAAGAATGAATGCTATTTTTTCTTTTTTTTTTTCCTTATGTTTATGAGGAGCAGAGATGGCATAAGTAAGTTCAAGCTATAGGTAATCAAAATAATTTTTGCCATTAGTTCTAGTTATATATTCCATTAAATCTTCTGGTGGAAATGTCAACCCATAGACATGTTTGTATTCTCACATCATGTTCTTTTCCATTGTTGTCTAACAGAAGCACCAACAAATAGGAAAATTACATCTTTAGCTACAAAAATGGAGATACAGAGCCAGGTATCATGGTGCATGCCTGTAATCCCAGTACTTGGGAGGTTGAGACAAGAGGATCGCAGATTCTAGGCCAGCTTTAGCAACTTAGTGAGGCCCACAACTTCAAACTAAAAAAATAAAATAGGCCGGGTGTGGTGGCACAGGCCTGTAATCCCAGTTCTTGGGAGGCTGAGACAGGAGGATCACAGGTTAGAGGACAGCCTCAGCAAGTAGTGAGACTCTCATCAACCTAGGGAGACCCTGTTTCAAAATAAAAATAAAATAGGATTTGGGGTATAGCTTGGAGGTAGAATGCCCCTGGGCTCAATCCCCAGTATCACACAAACAAAAAAAATAGGGCTGGGGTGTAGCTCAGAGGTAGAATGCCCCTGAGTTCAATCCCCAGTAACATACACACAAGCAAACACATACACACACACACACACACACAAATGAAGATACAGGGCTGGGAGTAATGCTCAGTGTTAGAACACTTGCATAACATGTATGAGGCCCTGGGTTTGAGTCCCAGCACTGCAAACAACAAAAAGAAAACAAACAGAAGACACAATTATAGTCATTCACCTGACAGAGAACGTAAAGAATGTTGAGATGTTGTGACTCCTGTTTCCAATACCCTTGCTTATTAGAGGGGGAAGCCCTGGCTGAGCAACTTGCTGCAAAACATAGACACTGGGGCAAAGTCAGCAAGGACCAAGGTCTCCTGACTTCTCTGTATTCAGTGTCCAAACCCAATCAGTATCCTTAAATTGGTTTTGAAGTGTGTGTGTGTGTGTGTGTGTGTGTGTGTGTGTGCGTGCACGTGGGAGAGAATGAATTTCCATAGAAGACCTGAATATGACTCTTCTGACACTGTTCAGTTATGAATTGCAAATTACTTTTCAAAAATTACTTCTCTCAAAATACCCAGACACCTGGCCATAGGCTGCTAACCTAATGCTAAAATAGGCACCTTGATGGCTCACCCTGTGACTTCAACCGTTCAGCTGCACTTGACCACAGCGATAGATATCTTTGCCAAAAGAAATATGAACAACTCTGGGAACTGATTACAAAACTGGAATTGGTCCAGACTCTGCAAAAGTGATGGCTCTGTTGTCTGGAATGTCTCAGGCCCAGGACATTTTTCTCAACAAGTCAGCTTATATAATGAAAGCAATTAGAAGAAAATCAGATGTGCACAGGCATCTCCTTGCCTAATACGGGAATAATAATTAACTGTCCAAAAATGTAAGCAATGGCTCATGGCTGATGATTCACCTTTAAAGTTGTGCAAGGAAAAGGGTCAAACCTTTGTAAAGCAATTTACAATGTGTATCAAGAGTCATAAAACTGTCTATCTCCTTTGACATAGTAATCTTATTGCTGGAACCTGATCCTAAAAAATGATCCAAAAGAAAACATATTTGCTATGATATCTGAGTCAATCTAAATGCCCAATAATAGGAAAAATGTTAATTATGCTACATCTTCCTAATGAAATATTACACAGCCATTACAAATGAATTATGAAGACTGTCACAATATAGAAAAAACACTGTAGATAATATTAAATCAAAAAGCAGAATATATCTGGGTATGGTGGTACACGCCTGTAATCCCAGTACCTGGGAGGTTGAGACAGGAGGATGCAGGTTTGGGGATAGCCTCAGCAAGTAGTGGGACTCTCAGCAACCTAGCAAGACCCTGTTTCCAAACAAAAATAAAATTGGGCTGGGGGGGTATAGCTTGGAGGTAGAATGTCCCTGTGTTCAATCCCCAGTAACACACACACCCATACACACACCCATACACACAAAAGCAGAATATAAAATCAGGCATACTGTAATCCCAGTACTTGGGAGGCTGACGCAGGAGGATCGCAGGTTCAAGACCAGCTTCAACAACTTAGCAAGACCCTCAGCAACTTAGCAAGACCCTGTTTCAAAAATAAAAAGTAAAAAGGGCTGGGGGTATAGCTCAGAGACAGAATATCCCTGGATTCAATCCCCAGTACCAAAAAAAAAAAAAAACAGAAGACAAGTTTTATGTGCATTATGATTGCAACCATGTTCAAATATATTTGCTTGAAGGAAAAATGAAATTACAAGAGTATTTCCCCCCTTTTCCTTAACTTTTTATAATGTCAGGCTACTATTTTAATAATTTTTAAAGGGGGAAGAGCTTATATAAAATGCTTCATATTCCTCTCTATAAAAATCAGCACACAAGTTTATTTACAGTGTTTGTCCTTTAAAGTTGGGGCAGGGTGCTTGGGCAGTGTTTGAAAGCGAGCAGAACATGCAGGCCTGTTTTTGCTTCGCCCCCCCCACACACACACACCTCCCAGGATAGTTAGATCTTAAAGGCACATGGCGGCCCCACCTCTGAAAAGGTCCTGGCTTACCCACCCAAAAAAACCCAGCCTTGGGGATGTGGGCTCTCAGTCTCTACTACTTCCCAGAAAGTCTTGGCTTTCAAGCACCTCTGGGCTCACCCCCTGCAAACATCCCTGTTGTCTCTGGAAGGCAGGGAAGCCCTTTCTAGACTGGACTTTGGATTCTGAACCAAAGGTAGGAAAATACACAGCCTTTGTGTTGATGTTTGTTTCTCAAAAGTGGGTTTTTTTCACACGCAGGACACCTGGGAAGTAGCTCTCTACAGAAAGATGAAGAGGTGGGGGCTGCCCCTCTTGCTTCTGTGTACTACTAAAAGCAGTGAACCACCCCGACATCGAGGGCGATGCGCCTCAGTCTCCGCTACAGCTCAGCCTTCTCAGAGCACGCTCATGCACGCGTGTGCAGGAAAGCAGTTTTCGTTTGTTGTAAAGAAGCATTAAAGGGGGGTGGGTGGAGGGAAGAACTAGTAACTTCTACAGATTTGTTTCACTGTCTTGAGCCCAAAACGTTGATAGGAACTCAGAAGTCTGTCCAGGGCAGTGGAGCTATGGTGAAGCTCTTGCTTCCTGAACTCGGGCACTCGCTCCTGTGTGTTGGTAAATAATTAGAAATGAAAACAGGCTCCATTTTCATTTTTGATGTATATGAACTCTACCATTTCAAATGAATGCTTTTGTCAATAATTCTTTAAAGGGAAAAATTTTAATTTTGCAGGATTTAAAAAAATCTATCGAGCTCTTTCTAAACCATCATACCTATGTTGCTTAAAAATTGTTGAGACCTTGGGTCAAGGAGACGCTCACGTTGGCTTTCACAGAAAATGTGCTTCTCTACACTAAAATGGCCACTTAAGCAAGAATGTGGAAATGATTTATTTCACAATGCTTAAAGTTGGCTCCTCAATCTGGCTCTGCCGTGACTGCACAATCAGTCAGGGACTAGTAGTTATACGCTCCTAAACAAAGGAAAGCACTCTAATGGCCAAAAGAGCCGAGTAGCTAACATACCAAAATTACCTTAATAAATGTTCAATTACCCACATCCCAAAGAATAAAAAAAAATCACTGACAATAATAATGTTGAAGTGTTAAGAACAGCAGAACATAAAACAGATCTACTTACATCACATCAATGTTGTCTTCCTGTTATTAGGTTAAGCAGTGATATTAGCAGTATATTATTATAAAGTCAGAAAGAAAAAGAATCACGTGGCATAAACAGAAGCTGTGACCCCCTGCAAGCAGGGATTGTTGATTTTGCTCACTTTAGCATCACCAGGACTCAAAAGGCACTCAATAGATGTTTGTTGAACAAATGAACAAACGAATGAATGAATGAATGAATGAATGCACAAATAAGGGAACAGAGCTCATCAAAATGAAAGCACAATATATGTTATAAAATTATAGAAACTTGTCGGGCGTAGTGGCGCACCCCTATAATCCCAGTGCTTGGGAGGCTATCACAGGTTCATAGCCAGCCTCAGCAACTTAGGGAGACTTTCTGCAATCTAGTGAGACTCTGTTTCAAAACAGAAAATAAAAGGGCTGGAGGTATAGCTTGGAGGTAGAATGCCCCTGGGTTCAATCCCCAGTACCAAAAAGAAAAGAAAAAGCCGGGTGTGGTGGTGCAGGCCTGTCCAGTACTTGGGAGGCTGAGACAGGAGGATCGCAGGTTCGAGGACAGCCTCAGCAAGTAGTAAGATTCTCATCAACCTATCGACACCGTTTCCTAATAAAAATAAAAAATAGGGCTGGGGTGTAGCTTGGAGGTAGAATGCCCCTGGATTCAACCCCAGTACCACATACAAAAAAATAGAGCTATTCATGCTTGCTTTAACAAGTCAGAAAAGTAAAACTGTACTTAAAACACTGGGTGTTAAAATTTAGGTATGGATCCCACATCTAAAACATGGCTGAGATATAAATAGAACCAGTTGGAGCCATCCTAAAAGACTGTCTCTAAAGAGTTAATTATAAACCAGGCATGGTGGCGCATGCTTGTAATCCCAGTACTCAGGAGGCTGAGACAGGAGGATCACAGGTTCAAGGCCACCCTCAGCAACTTGTGAGGCCCTCCACAATTTACTGAGATCCTGTTTCAAAATAAAGAATAAGCCGGGCATGGTGGTTCACGCTTGTAATCCCAGTACTTGGGAGGCTGAGACAGGAGGATCCAGGTTCGCGCCCAGCCTCAGCTACTTAGTGAGGCCCTCCGCAACTTAGTGAGGTGTTGCCCTCCGCAACTTAGTGGGGGTGTAGCTCAGAAGTAGAATGCCCCTGGGTTCAATCCCCGGTACCGCCAAAAAAAAAAAGTCCATCATGTTGGAGTTTTCAGAGTTTCTCAGTCAAACTGGTTACTAGATCTTGAGCACCACCCGCATCCCACCTTAATCTCCTCTATCCCCTAATTCGCCATTCCACTATGTGTACTAACTATGCTCAGAGGCTGCTCCTAGGAGCTTTAGGAAATGAGACACGGTCCAAGACGCATCTTTTTTTTTTTTTCGGTACTGGGGATTGAACCTAGGGGCATTCTACCTCCGAGCTACAGCCCCAGCCCTATTTTTTGTTCTTTATTTTGAAACAGGGTATCACTAAGTTGCAGAGGCCTCACTAAGTAGCTGAGCCTGGCCTCCAACCCAGATCCTCCTGTCTCAGCCTCCCAAGTACTGGAATTATAAGCATGCGCCGCCATGCCTGGCTCCAAGACGCATCTTAACTCTTCCCAGAGCAACAAGGCAAAGTGCACCCCCTCATCTTCTCTAGCTCATCACCCGTGTCCTTCCTTTGTAGCACTTATCACAACCCACTTATCTTGTTTGTTTGCTGTGTTTGTCTGCCTACTCCCACTGGTATGCTACTTCCAGGAGAACAGGAACCTTGACTGTCTCAGTTTATCACTCTAGCCCAGCACCTGACTCAGTGCCTGGTACCTAGAAGATAGTCAAAGTTTAGAAAATGAAGAATGAGTCTGTGACTGACTACCAGATCCAAGGATGACGTAAATTGCTACAGGAAGGCAGAAGTAAATATGTCTCTGAGATTGCCACTCTAAGCTGTTACATGACAACACAATTCTGTTTGTTTTCTTCCTTCGTGTGTATGGTGGGGGGGGGTACTGGGGATTGAACCCAGGGGTGCTCTAACACTGAGCTACATGACCAGTCCTTTTTATTATTTTTGTAAATTTTGAGACAGGGTCTTGCTAACTTTCTGAGGCTGGCCTTAAACTTGTCTCAGCCTCCCAAGTCCTGGGATCACAGGTATGTGTGTCACCATGCTCAGCTCAGAAATCTGTTTTTATTTTATTTATTTATTTATATATTTGCAGTACTGGAGAGTGAACCCAGGGGCATTCTACCTCCAGGCTACAGCCCCAGCCCTATATTTTTTATTCTTTATTTTGAAACAGGGTCTCACTAAGTTGCGGAGGGCCTCACTAAGTAGCTGAGGCTGGCTGCAAACCCGGATCCTCCAGTCTCAGCCTCCCAAGTACTGGGATTACAAGCATGAACCACCATGTCCGGCAGAAATCTGTTTTTAAATAAGATTTGGTAAAAGGCTTTCTAAGTAATTGACATATGAGCCATGTATGAATGATCCAAGTTCTTCCAATCCAGACAGATTCTAAGAGAGAGGCTGACAGTTCAAAGTTCAAACTGCTCTCAAATTTAAAGAGAGGCCTACTTATCTAAAAAATATTTTTCTCATGATGCTAGGGATTAAGCCCAGAACCTCAGGCATGTTAGGCAGGTGCTTTACTACTGAGCTACACCCTCAACCCCGTTTTTGTTTTTTTTTTTTTTGGCGGTACTGGGGATTGAACCCAGGGGCGTTCTACCTCCGTGCTACACGCCCGGCCCTATTTTTTTATACTTTATTTTGAAACCAGGTCTCACGAAGTTGCGGAGGGCCTCACTAGGTAGAGAGAGAGAGACAGGGAGAAACAGAGAGAGAGAGAGAGAGAGAGAGCTGAGGCTGGCCGCGAACCCGGATCCTC